>CAJHUC010001356.1:0-46985 GCA_905146915.1 Ostreobium quekettii | reverse complement strand
GACATATTGCAAAGTCTGCAAGCCAGACGGTAACAAGTGAGAAGTGGTCAGACCGCTATTGCAGTGCAGCATACGGCACCAAGTTATGTTGTCTCCCCACTTATGGTGGTGGCAGCACCATTTGCACGATGACAAAAGTGTGAAAACAAGGAAGGCAAATGGGACTCATAGCAATACACAAAATCCACCACGAGTGTAAAAATACCTGCGGTTACACAAGCCTTGCCCTTAAAATGGAACTGCAGGGAAACAAGACAACCACATCAATGGCACAATGGCGACTTGTAGATCCGCGATCGCAAAACTGTAAGTTTGGTCAACGGACATCCCAAAAGAGTGCGCTGCCACCTTGCAGCTCCTCAATGGTGGAACCGCAAGCAAGCTTACTAGCTATCCCCATCAGAATTCTTGATGTCTTGCAGTTCCATGATCGCGGAACTACAAGTGTTGTCAACAAACATCCCAGAATAATGCTTTGCTGCTTAGCGAATCCTCGATAGTGGAGCAGCAGGCCAGCTAACCGTATATTCCAATGGAGTTCCTGCTGTCCTGCGGTTCCTCGACCATGGAATTGCATGGAAACAAAGAGGCCCTATTGATGGCACAATGGCGACGAGTGGTTGCACGATCACGGAACCGCAGCTATTGTCAGCGGATGTCCAAGAAGAGTGCTCTGCCACCTAGCGGTTCCGCGATGGCAGAACCGCAAGCAAGCTTATCGGCTGTCCCAATGGAGTTCCTGCTATCCAGCGGTTGCACAATCGCAAAACCGCAAGTCGCCATTGCAAATCGATATGGCTGTTTTGTTTTGCCACTGCAGGTAGGCGGAAGGACCTGTGAGATGCATGTGAGGTTCCGCAATCACGGAACCGCCCGACACAACTGTAGTCAGGTGGAAGGACCTATGAGATGCATGTGCAGTTCTGCGATCGCGGAGTAACACTTCTGCCCCAGCTGCTCCTATTTCCGTACATGATTGCTATCCAGGCATGGCCAAATATGGTTCGCGTGCAGGATGTGGTGCCATCCATGGACAACAACCAATCAGGACCAATGCAAGACACACCTTCCTAGAAACCACCTCATCGCAGTAGCCACAGACTCGAACCCCCCACCGCCAAACCGCGCTCTGCAAAACTGGTAGAATGGCAGGGTCCACGCCTTGATACCCCCTGTAGTGGAGGGTCAAGGGGGGCACATTTTTCTGCCCTGCCAGACCGGAGGAAAAATGTGCTAGTGCGCAAACCTATGGCCAAGATTCAAAGCCAACCGTGGACTTTGAAATCCAGCCAATGCATTCAAAGAATTCAAATTGGGGCGTGGTGTTTTTGGCGTTGCTGCCGCCCACCCCGCCGACAGGGATACATAAGGGCAGCCCCTGCCATTTTACCATTTTGGGACCCCGTAATTTCTCATCGGCAAGAGTGTTGTGGTGGCTTTGGAGGCATGCATTGCTGGTGGGGTGCATGTTTTGGCACTGGTAGTTCTTGTTTGTAGTTTGTCTATGGACAACACCACACTGTGTTGCAGACAATCGGTTCCATCCAGGAAGGATGCATGTTAATGCAGTTCTGCGATCGCGGAACCGCACGACACAGCCACAGGCAGGCGGAATGACTTGGGAGATGCATGTGCGGTTCTGCGATCGCTGAACCGCCCAACATAGCTGCCGGCAGGCAGAATGACCTGGGAGATGCGTGTGCGAATCCGTGATCGCGGAACCCCCTGACGCCACTGCTGGCAGGCAGAGGGATCTGGGAGATGCATGTGCGGTTCCACAATCACGGAACTGCATGTCATTGCTGCCAGCAGGCGGAATGACCTGGGAGATGCATATGCGATTCCATGATTGCGGAACCGCCTGATGCCACTACTAGCAGGTGGAAGGACCTGGGAGATGCATGTGTGGTTCCGCGATCGCGAAACCACCCGACGCCACTACTGGTATGCAGAAGGACCTGGGAGATGCATGTGCGGTTCTGCGATCGCGGAACCGCATGACCCAGCCGCAGGCAGGCGGAACGACCTGGGAGATGCATGTGCATTTCTGCAATCGCCAAACTGCCTCACGCTACTCCTGGTAGAAGGAATGACCTGGGAGATGCATGCACAGTTCCGCGATCGTGGAAACCCCTGACGCCATTGCTGGTAGGTGGAAGGACCTAGGAGATGCATGTGCGTTTCCACAATCGCGGAACCGCCAGACGCCATTGTTGGCAGGCGGAAGGACCTGGGAGAGGCATGTTGAAAGCATGCTACAATTCTACATTTGTGCAATGGCCACCTCACTATAGGCAAACCTTTGAGGCAATTGTTTTGTGGAGCTATCGTTGATTCGCAATTGCATTAGCACAGCACACTTTGGCACTTTGATGTCAAGCCCAAAAATATTGTTGTAGTTTCAGTCGTCCAATCGCCATGCAACGTGCCTTGCCAAATGGGATGCCTGATGTGCCACGCATCCTCCTAATTCCCGTTTGTTGTGCTCAGGCCGTAGAGTGGGAGAACTATCATAACAATGTCGGCTGGTGGGTGCCCATCCCACTGCGTACCACTCCTCACATCGTTGTTGCACGGCTGTACATGTCTCTTACTCTTGCTTGCTTCCATGCATGATGCAAATGCTCTCTGCAGTGCCTCAGACCCACGGTGTTTGAAGGCGCTTGCTGAAATTGCAATGTTGGCTTCTTCCACTATCACTGCTGGTGCGTGGTTTTTCCGTGCGCGCCCCATGCGATGGATCAACAATCCCTCCGGCGGTTGGCCAGGCATAATCGGCACGGTCGCTTGATCGATCTCAATGCAGCGCAGATGTGGTGGGCCCCTTGGCGGAACGGCCTCTGCGGTGCATCAGCCGCAAGGGCAGATTGGGTCCAGCGTTGCCTTGCGAGCAGTTTGCAGGCAGGCAGTGACAGCAAAACGGATGTTCGTTACAGGGTTCCCAACATCTTGTCCCCGCGGCACACAACACGGTTACATAACCCTCAAGTCGCCCTGTACTTAGACCACCGTCCCCACAAGCACCTAGACCGTCCCTGAAGCCCTCTTTCCAATACAACGAAATGGCCCAAAAATGGCCAAAATCTCAAAATCGCCTTGTTGCGCTTGATGCTCACCCAAAGTGCGGATAATTGGTTTGCGCGCCTTTGCGTTGCATCTCACTCCGCTCGTATAAAGAACCAAAGATATTGTTCACACAACAACTGCCTTTCTGTTTTCCCTGCAATTCTAGCAAACACAGTGGAACAACATTCTCTCTGCGTGTCATGTGCCCGCTCTTTCAAGGATTACGAAGCTGGCCTTTCGATGCACGCGGCTGCCTCCGTGCTACCATAGCCAACGGCCTCAGGTAATCGGAGACCAGCCGCCGTGGGCAATAGCTCTTGCATCCCAGTCAAGCGAGTGGCAGGAAGAATGCCACAACCACCATCCAAACGCAGGGCCATGGGCTAGGGTGCACACCCTGCGGTGTGTAGCCGGAACTGCAGTGCGACGGAGTCGGGGGCACTGTTGGGGTTTGATGACGATTGGCATGTGCCCTCAGAGTGTATGCGCGTAATTGGTCTACGTAGCATCGAGCGTCGCGTTGCGCATCGCGTCGGGACTCATTACATGAGTCATTCAATGAGCGCCCGGTGCGACGTTGGGCTTGGGCGGTCCAGCAGAAGGCGATAGTTTACGACGGGCCGACAGCGTTGGCCACAGGGGATGCACCTGCACGCCCGTCAACATGGCGTATTCCCCAATACGTGGCCGCCATGGGCAAGTCCCCAGGTAAGGCGGAAGGAGAGGAATTTGGCAGTCGGATCGTTGGCAATGATCCGACGGGGGAGAATGGCGCCCAACGGCGGGAGGGGGGAGGGGGGGCGGAATTTGGCCACCGGCGTTGTCGGATCGCAAGCTGCTGGGATAAAGGAATGGCACCGTACCGGGGGCGGGGAATGGCCGGATATGCCGGACTGGCCGCTGTCGCCAGGGGACGCCTGTGGTGGAGGGGTAGGCGGCTGCTGTTGTCGGATCGTCGCATGATCGCAGGCGAACGCTCTTCGTGAGGATGGGCCGTTTCGCATCGGCACGGGCAAATAGGGGAATGGCGTTCCGCCGTATGGCGGAGTGGCGTGGGGTAATCTATTTTGGAATATATTTTTTCAGCGTGGTAGCCGCCGTACCTTTCCTGGCTCGTTCCCGCGGAAAGGCATTGGTGTCCGTAAAGATCCAGCTGAACGCAAACGTGTTCCGTGTGCGGTGAAATGGCAATCTCTCCGCTCTTCGCTCATCAGATCCTCCGCAGAGTCTCTGGTTGCCATCAAGGTTCTTTACCGTAACAACGTGGCGGCCGCTGCGCATTGACATACACTGCTCCCGTTTACCACCAGCCAGATCGATTCTGGGCATTGTTGTACTGTACAATCAAAAGACATTGTACCAATTCACTGTTAGCATTTGTCATAATGTGCAAAATGCCTGGTTGCTGGCTTGCCTTGGCCTCAACACTGCTTCCAGTGCGGTTTTTTTTATATGTGGAGAGCGACATTTAGGTTGTTGGACTTGTCCATGCGAGGACAGCAGCTTAGGACAGATGGCTGAACTGTTTGAATTCGTCAGGCAAGAGCTGGAACATGTGCCACGTGTGTCTGAAAGGGCCTTCTTGGACAAATGAAAACCATCTTGAACACCCAAACTTTGATGTTTGTGTCTCATGAGTGTATCCCTGACTGATGAACACCCAAACCCTATGGAATAGGCACATCGTTTGCTGACACCCTCCACATATGGCTGCTTATTTTGCTGCCTTTGCTCAGCTCTGTGCTGCCACAGGCTTCATCCATTTTATTTCCGTGTTTCTACCAATGCTGTGCAAAGGTGCAGCAGGAGGATGCGTGTGCAAAGCGCCCAGGAAACCATGTTGCCAAAGGTTATGCAGCCTCATCCGTAATTGAGGCTGTTGACTTCCAAAGCGGCTGGTGGCGACTTTGTTGGTGGGCATGATGGGCATGGATGGGGAGCTGGCCGCTTTGGGCAATGGTGACTTGATTACCTTCGGCAACGCCACCGCGCTGCAAGGGGAAGAGGGCAAGGACACAGGGATGGATGAGTTCCTCAGTGCTTTTTTCTGGGTGTGTATTGATTGCCATTTACACATTGAGACGGCATGCAGTATGTTTCAGAAACTTGGTTTACTGGGATTTCAACCTATCCAGCAGTGTGGATCGTTGTCAGTGTCCATTTAAGTGTAAGGTAGGGTCTGCGTTGCACTGAAATGCGTGGTGAGTCAAACCTGCTAAAGTGGCTATGGTGTGCTTATTTGAGTTTAAGTATTGTTAAACCTGCACTGCAAGGAACCTTATGAAGCAGCCTGTCACACAATTGCTCAGATTGTTTGCTTGTAATGTCGTGGTCAATGTCCATGAGTCTGCCACAGTTAGGGATCTGTGTTGAGTTGGGAAAATTCACCAGTCCAAGAATGCTGTAGGGCACAGTACCAATACCAACATCAGGCTGGGGTATACTTGGCCTTGTTGTAAGGACATGGACTGCACATCCCACTGTCACCCTGATTGTAAGGGGTGGCAACCCTCCTTGGCTGGTCGGGGCTTGGCCCGTTACCCGTTCGAGTCGGGGTCCAGTCGGAAACGAACTTGAACGGCAAGGTTTCGATTACAGAAGTGTTCCGGTGTTCCCGTTTATATACCCCATGTCCAAGGCAGTCCAAGGGTCATGCCAGAATTGGGTGAGTCACCCAGATTCTGGCATGCCCGCCTAGTTTCGTAATTCAAACCCCCAACTTCGTGTCCGTTCGTTTCTACCGACCCGTGGTCACCCAGCGCCTCTCTCTACCGTATTGACCAATACGGCACTCTTTCCCTTTGTCCATTTCATCATCACCCAGTCCAGTTATCCTTAGTAAACCCAACATCTAGCTTTGGCTCCTGAACGGCCAGCTGCGGCGTGCACTCCACGCCCTGTTCATTGAATGAAATGGCTAAGTACTATCCCGCATTAGAACCCGTTTCCCGTGAGCTATTATACAATGTTTCCCATGCTAATATACAGTACCGCCCAGGTTAATTTACAGGTGAACTTCCCCTTCTGTTCTAATGTACAAGGCTGCCCTCACACTCCTCCCCCCCTGCTGCGAAGCGTCCTCGCGAGCCTCTGACGACTCCGCGGCGACGCCTCTCGCCAGCTGCCGGGATGGAGTCGTGGAAGTTCGCCACGGAGTTCCTCACGCCCACGACCCGCCCCAGGCCGGCTGGGCCCGGGAAGCCCAAGGATGGGGCTCCCACGGGTCGTCGCGGGTCTGGGCGGGCGTCGTTGGTGACGCTTCCGCTGTTGCTGCCGCCACCGCCGTCGCTGCAGCCGCTGCCACGGTCGTCCCGGTCGTCTCGTTTTTGCCAACGCCCGTCTGACCAAGGGGAGGCGCCTGAGCGCCCCAATCACCGCCCCAGTGTGGTTGGGCCAACCCAGCCCATGGGTCGTCGGGCTGAGTGGTCGGGGCGGTGCGGTCGGGCGGGAAGGCACCGTGAGGCGGAGGGGCGTTGTCGGGCGGGAAGGTGGCGGAGCGGCGTAGCCGCTTGGAACCCGGGGACCGCACCCAGTGACCCGCCGCGTCCTCCTCCTTGCGGGTCCCTTGCCCGCAGTCACGGCCTCCCCACCCGTACATCCGGGCGCCGCAGCTCGGACAGCGCTCCAGTGCGAGGGGGTCTGATGCCTCGCCTCCCCGGGCCAAGTGTCGTCGGATTGATTTCCGGGCCGTCGCTTACTTCCTCGGTGCGCACCGGTCGCTAGCAGTAGCCCGCTGGCTTCAAAGGATCGCGGGACTCCAGCGCCCGCTTTTCCTGTGATAGCTGCGGCTCTCGCCTCCTTTCGAGGGCGTTGCGGGCCGAGATGGTCGTGTACACCTCCTGCCATGTCGCGGGGGCCATGGTGCCACGGGCGGGGTAGCTGGCCACGGGCTCGGGGTGGCTGGGTGTGGCAAAGAGCAGGGAGGCGATAACCAGCGCTCCCGCCAACCCTATAAATAGGGCTCGGGCCTTCAGGCCCGTAGCGCTTCGCCTCCCGTGATCCTTGGGAAGCAAGGCGGTCATTGCCGCGTGGGTTTCTGTCGCTGTCTCTCCATTTGACGGGTCAGGCTGCGCCGGCCCTCCGTTGACGTCTTGACCTCCTGTTGACGACTTTCGATCCGTCACGTCGAACCGTCGCATGACGACCACCGGACGTCGTCGGAAACGTCTCCTTGCACGTCGCTTCACAGCGCAGCCGTTTCCACCCGGCTGCTCATTCACTTCCGTCGAGTTTGCCGCTTTCTCCTCGACGCCTTTCGCCGTCGCCTTGACGTCAGTGGCGGCGCCGCCGTCCTGACTCTCGCCGCCTCGTGTCTTGGGCTGGTCACAGTCGTCAGCTTCCTCCGTCGCTCCCTGGTCGTCACTGGCGTAGCTGACGCCTCCGGTCGTGCCCCTGACGACCGGGCTGACGACTTTGCTTTCGTGCGGCGTTGGCACAACGCCGTCGTCCTCACAGCCTCCCTCGGGCTTGGTCTCCTCGTTATTATTGTTTTTGCAACCTTCCCCTTCACACGGGTCCCCTTCTGGATGCTCGTGGTCACTTTCCTGACCCATTCGCTGCTGAACGCACCGTATTAGTCGTTCTCTGGGGTCGAAACTCGCTTCCCGCTGCTTGGTCGTTGTGTCTTCCATTGTGGTGACGTCTCCACCTTCGCTCTCGCTGTCCTCTTCCTCGCTCTGTGTTTCCTCATTCTTGGCTCGCGCCCGGTCGTCAGGCAGCTTCTCTCTGGGTACTTGATGGATTGGCCACACTCTCTCGTCATTCAGTATTATTGCCTTCTCATCCCAATCGAATGTAGGTCGGGCCTGGAGCAGCCATGGTATGCCCAGGATGGCGTCAAAATGCAGCAGCTCCATCTCGATTGCTCTTACTGTGGTAACGGATGGTCCCAACTCGACCGTGAGGCTTTGGTGGGCTTGGCACCGTCCTCGAGCCGTCCCGTCTGCCAAGCAGATGGTGGTCGAGTCATCCCTTCTCTCATCTTCCGGTTGTTCCTCGAGGAAAGCACGGTTGACAAAGTTTGTAGTGGCCCCGGTGTCAAGTAGGGCAAGCCCTAGTCTTCCTTGTATTTTGGCCTTAAAGCATGGCAGCGTAGTTCTCGCTTTGGGGAGATGGCTGGCGTTTCCACAATACTCCCGGTCTTGTATCTCCTCTTCTGCGCGCTCCAAATTCGTCACGGTGTGACGCCTCTCGCCACCGCGACGTCCTTCACCTTTTGATGCTCCAAATCGCTCGCCAGGTCGCTGTCTTGTGGCACAATCTTTCGCATAGTGCCCATAACCCCTGCACCGGTGGCACTGAATTTCTTGAGGCCCTCCTCGCTGCAACGTGTCGACCTCCATGGGTGTTGGTCCTGCTCGTGGTATCGGTCGAGGAAGCGGTCGGTGTACAGGGGGGTTAGCTGTATTTCGGGTAGCTCCATTGATGCGGAATAAAATATCATCCGCCTTCAGCGCATGACTCATGGCTTGCTGTAGATTTAGTGGGTTGGCCCTCTCCACGTCCAGTCGTACGGCTGGCTTCAGTCCTCGTTTATAACGGTCCAGACACTCGTCGTCGCTGATGCCTGGAATTCGCGTTTTTAGGTCCATAAATTTTCCGGTGTAGTCCTCCACGCTAGTTTTCTGGGCGAGCCTCGCCAGCTCGTCTCGCGCCTTCTGACGGTCGTTGGCTACCCCGAACTGTCCCTCCGCAACATTGACAAACTCTTGCCACGTTCGAATTGCTCCTACTCCATGCGCTTGTACAAGATTCTGCCACCACAGGCCAGCTGTCCCTCGGAATTGGCTGGCCGCAAACTCCACGCAGTAGGCTTCGTCGTGAACGTTCATCAGTCGTAGATATTGCTTGACCTGGAACGCCCACTGAGTGAACGTCCCCTGACGTGCTCCCTCGTACGTAGGTGGCTTAGTAGGCTTGACAATCAACTGGGCCGGTCGTTCAGGCTGTGGGCGTGTCCTAGCATCAGCCAGGGAGGCGGCAGCTGCCACTGCCTCGTCTAGCTGGTTCTGGATTCGTTGGTTTATCTCGCTTTGTTGCACCTCGACGTGTCGTGCCAGTTGGTTCCACCGGTCGCCCAGTACTTGCTCGATGGCTGCTTGTAACTGGTCGGGCGAGGCTTGTGACGGACTCGGGGACCGGCTCTGTACGCTCCCCTGCTGGCTCATGTTGTTTGGTCCTGTCTGGCCGTTTCTTTGGAAGTATTCCGCGGGTCAGTCGTCGACCGACGTCTTCACGTCGTTTCCCGCCTTGAGTCGTCACTTGACATCCCAGCACTGATTTTCCTTGGTTCTCACTCCCTTCCAGTCGTCACGCTTGGACGGCCCACCTTGCTGACGTCTCTTTCAGCGAATGGCTCCCTGGCGCCGGCAGGCCCGTCTTCGAAATCTCTCCTTTCCTGATTCGCCCTCGGGGCAGACCTTCACGGGTGACGTCTTCGTGACGTCCAACCCTCACTGCCCTTGGTGCGGTCTCCTCGTTGTCGCTCTCCGGCGCACAACGGAACGGTTGTCGTCGCCCTCGGGGCAGGCCTCTTCGCTGTTGCACTCCGGCGCACAGCGGCACTCGTCGGCTCTTCTCTTTCGAGCTTCCGACACAGCTGACGACTTCCAGACGTCCAGCTGCGCCGCTCTTCAGTCGGAGTCCAAGCTTCCCTTGGGCCTTGGGGTCCCGCCGCCTCAGGTCGTGGGTCGGTCAGAACGAAGCGCCGCCGCAGCTTGGGCGCTCCGCTGGCTCCGAAACCAGTTGTAAGGGGTGGCAACCCTCCTTGGCTGGTCGGGGCTTGGCCCGTTACCCGTTCGAATCGGGGTCCAGTCGGAAACGAACTTGAACGGCAAGGTTTCGATTACAGAAGTGTTCCGGTGTTCCCGTTTATATACCCCATGTCCAAGGCAGTCCAAGAGTCATGCCAGAATTGGGTGAGTCACCCAGATTCTGGCATGCCCGCCCAGTTTCGTAATTCAAACCCCCAACTTCGTGTCCGTTCGTTTCTACCGACCCGTGGTCACCCAGCGCCTCTCTCTACCGTATTGACCAATACGGCACTCTTTCCCTTTGTCCATTTCACCATCACCCAGTCCAGTTATCCTTAGTAAACCCAACATCTAGCTTTGGCTCCTGAACGGCCAGCTGCGGCGTGCACTCCACGCCCCGTTCATTGAATGAAATGGCTAAGTACTATCCCGCATTAGAACCCTTTTCCCGTGAGCTATTATACAATGTTTCCCATGCTAATATACAGTACCGCCCAGGTTAATATACAGGTGAACTTCCCCTTCTGTCCTAATGTACAAGGCTGCCCTCACACTGATGGAAGGAGCTGTGTGAATGAGCTCAGCAGCTGATCGACATTTACATTTCCTTTTTTGGTGCTGGACATGCATGCTTGTGGTTGATGGCTCCTTTGGGCACTGAACATCATGCTGGTGTACTGGTGTCTTTGCTTGGCAGTGCAGGGTGTGTCGTCATTGTGTTCCATGAATATCATGACTCCAGCTGCTGACGTTCGAATTTGACTGTGGCACTGGTCAGGTGCACAATACAGGATTAAAAGCATATATGTGCATATTCATGCATAATGGCGGGGGGGCTAGGGTACATGTCTGTGTGGTTGTGGTTTCACATGTTGTGATATTTGCAGTACCTCACTTGTATGGTGCCCATCTACACCACGATTGGCTTCTACTGGGGACAAAAGAGTTCAACGACTGAACACATGTGATTTTAGCATTTAGCATCTAGTTGAGAATGGTTTGTGAGACATCTATTACAAGGGAAGTAGGCAATTGTAAATGGGCCAGCCTAGATTGTTTCATGAACCCTCACCAAGTGTTGGAGATTTTCACGAGATTGGTACATTCATTTCCTTCCACTTGTGAAAATGATATGACTATCATTTGGAGTTGCACAAGGAATTGAGTGGGTCACCCCAAAGCGAGCCTCAAACACAGTGGTCCAACACCATGTCTTTCTGGGGGAGCATTCACAACTGCGATGGCTCAATTTTGCATTTAATGAGCCTGTATCATGGCTACTGGGTCTCCAACTGTGTCTCAAATGATGAGGAGCACCGTTCAGTGGATTTCATCATGACAAAAACCACTAAAATAAGCTACTTTTTAAGCGACCAGCCCCAAATTGCGACCTTTTCCTGGCATGTCGGTGGGCGCTGTATAGGTAATCCCACTGTACCAAGTTTTCAGCAGCAGCTTCTATAATGTGGTGATTGAAGGATTGAAACATGCACAGACAATTGCAAAAGCAACCTCTGCCCCAGCACATTTGTTTCAGGCACTTTGATATATAATAATAGGCGGGCAGGGCTCTGAACTGCACCTGAAAGAAACAAGTTTCTTATTGTGCAAAGCGCTGGGTTTGCTGAGCAACAGAGTTAAAGGCCTACAGACTGCATGTTTGCAAACCACTGACCTGCATGGACTGGTCCCCCTGAGTACCTTGGGCCAAACAGGGGGCTGATGCATACCTCCCTCTCTTCACTTGTGATTTATCTTGCTGCATGTGTGTCTGCTTTCAGGCACCACATGTGTGAGTGGATTTCCCCTAGTCTAGGAGCCATCCTTCGATGTCCAACCTGTTCTTGTGTCGTTCAAACACCTGGGCAACCATGTTCTCCAACCTTGCATGGCCAGTTCATACGGGTGGAGACGTCTGAGATAACATATGGGTTACTCAACTATGGACTACATGCGTCCAACTTCCATGGGTGCGCATGCGCACATTGACTCTGTCTCTCCTGGGCAACCATGTTCTCCAACCTTGCATGGCCAGTTCATACGGGTGGAGACGTCTGAGATAACATATGGGTTACTCAACTATGGACTACATGCGTCCAACTTCCATGGGTGCGCATGCGCACATTGACTCTGTCTCTCTTGCAATTTGTTACATGCTATATCTGCTGCATATTGACACCCCGCCTTCATTCCACATGAAAGGTCTTCACAACGGACCTAAGGTCAGGAGAGAGTGCTGAATTTCACACCTGTTTGCCCTCCTTTTCCTATGGCCAGCCTTTGTGGTGGGATTGCCGAGCAAAGCGCTATAAGCTTTTTATGGATGCAAATTGTTACATTTTCTGCACGGTGTCATCATCTTCCAAGTCCACAAGCATGAAATACGATTTCTACATTTCTTTCCCTGTGTTCTATTTTCTACGCATATCATTTCCACAAATGCATAAGTTCGTTTGCTCATACCTGGACTACATTAATTCGTCGATTATGTGCTTTCCTTTCTTTTCTTCTGCTCTGCCTTTCGCTTTACTCACCTAACCTCATATCATCACTTACGTTCTGTGCTTACTGTAATCCGGTATTTGGTGATACAAACAACATACATGCTATACAACACCTACAACTGTGGCATCAACTTCCCCTATCTATAACTGTGCTCCGCCCCCTGCCCGTGTTTAGGTGCCACCACCTGGAGCTCGGCCCCTGGGAACCCATGGAAATACTCCACCGCCATTTGCGGCGGCCCCATGTGTGTGTACACCACAACGTCAGATGGCCTGCTGCACTCAATCGCATGTCCTGATTGCATACACACAGGTCAGCTACTGCCTTGGATGTAAATAGATTTTGGGTTGCCTGCACGTTGTTTGCTGGCATAAGGATGATAGTGTGTGTTTTGTGCTATTGTACTGTGTTCACAGTGTTACAACAATGTCATGATTTATATCAGGTACTTGTGTACTGTACTTTGCGTGGGTGCTTGACATAGAGGTTGTGCTGCGCATCCTGCAAAACATCTCGTGCACGTTTGCAGAACGGTGAGCACAATTCATGTGTTCACCATTTCAGCTCCATAACTGCACAATCATATTATGACCAATGCGTCGTTTTTCACAAACCTATGCATTCATTCATGTAGGTTTGTGAATGGCCGCAGTGCCCATGGGCATCGCAACAACCCAACAATGGAGGGTACCCAGCTGGGTTTGTGGCCCTTGCCACGTGACTTGATCGGGATATAACCACTCTGCTGACGCTGCTGCAGGGGGCGGGGCTAGCGGCCTCGCAGTTGGAGTTGCAGGAGTGCATTAAACACCGCGTGACGGAATGGGGGCGGCCAACGGCGGCGGAGGTTTAAATCTCTGAATATACTTCTCCATTGTTTTTCCTCATCGTCAGGTGTACTCTGATACTTTGCTTTCATGCTAAACAGATTGCGCATAGGGTTAGGCTTGTCCGCTTCAAAAGACAGGGGGCTGGTTGTTGTCGCTGTGGCGCTATGATGGTCGCACACCGACGTGAAAGGACCGATTTCATAGCAAGCCGTATCTTGGGCCACAATCCTATAAGGCAAGCTCGGATTAGGCAGTGAAACGGGTAGGAAGGGAATGCGATGACATGGCACATACCAGACTTGTCTTCAGTATATCTTTCGTATGGGTTTCCACCATTGTGTTATTTTCCAAAGGGTTTTCGCTTTGTTTGGGGTCTTGTTGGTCTTGCTAGAGTCTGGGGGTCACTGGCTTTGAGAGCATAGCTGCACGATGCGATCGGGCTCACAACAATGTGCTAGGCAATTTGCCTTCCATATTTCATAGGCACTGGGAGAAAAAACATATGTGCCTAGGTTTGTGTGCCTCATTAGAGGCCAATGACAATGGAGAGTATGCAGCGATAGTCATATTTGTTGCCATATCCTGTTACATTTTGTTCATTTTCTGATTGCTTTAGTTTGGATTTTTGCTCCAGTTCCAACATTAGTGGCTGTGCGTCTTTGTTATGTGTTCTGGGGAGGTGCTCAATTTCGGTGTCCACCATCCAATGGGTGTTCTGAGGTTGGCGTCCACTGCCGACGCTGCCCTGCTTTTTGTGTCAATAAGCCGGCATCCTGCTCGCAGACAATACTCCAATGGCTTTTTGGATTCATGGTTTGTTTCTTGTAAATGCATTCACACATCTGCTGCTATTTACGTGGCCTCAAGGTTTTACTGGCCATGAGAATGTCGTTCCACAGCGGCAGTTGCGATATAGCCACTGCAGCAGCGGACACAATTGTAATGACCAATTGGTAATTGCAAGATTAACAACATCGGCAATAACCAATTGGTGGTGGACATTAAGCAGGCATGCATGCGCTCATCTGCCATCTTAGTGTTCAAGCACTAAATTCGCAAAAGGTAGTGGGTGTCTGCCACAATGGCCATCGCGAATGATGATGGCGTCACTACACAGCAACACAATGTGAATATCTCATGTCCCTACTACGGCATTGATACCTATGCCTCATATCATCATGTCCATTGTTGTGTACAAAAGCAAAGCAACAATCGCCGACGTTCACAAGATTTTCCTTATGTCGCCACTTAAATAAACATTGCATGTTGGTAAACCAATATTGACCTGTCAACCTACACAAATTGGGTGCTTTGCGTAGTCCTATAATTATTGTTGGATGTGTAGTGAGGCGCTGGAAGGTATGTATCCAATGCACAACGCATGCAATTTTTAAATGTAGGGCATGTATCCTTTGTTGTATCGCCTTTTTTGTGCTTTCGCTTCTGGGTTGCAATACAACAACATGCATGTCAAGGGCATGCGCAACTATTTCATACACACCGCTGCCACATACAATGTTCTCATGGCCCATCCAATCACCCACACTGCCATTGTTCCTTTACAATACATGCATTGCATAATGTTATGTGGCCCATACAACATAGAACTCTGCTACTGTCACATCCTATCATTTCCACACCCCCTTCGCACACACCATAAGTGCAATGATAACAACATCACATACACCCCTTCCACATGGTCCAGTGCTATCAGCCACACATATGCACAGCCGGAACACATTATAACGAATGTCACCTCAGTGCAACATGTATCTTGCTTCCCACAACTAGGAAATCTGGCTGCCAGAATTGACTAGACGATGGGAAAGGTTGCTTCCCGGCTTTAACAAGCCTTTCTGTAACGATTTCGTTGTGTGTCAACGACCTGGCGTTCATATAGAAAGTCCCACGGTCTCCTCCCATAGAACGCACTATGGCTGTACACCCTCAAAAGTCTGCAAAGGTTTGCTCTGCCACTTCTGTGTTTCCTACATCAACCAAAGTATACTCAAACCACGCCCCATTCTCCTGCCGTCTTATTTTCCGGGCTGCGAATTTCTTGCCACCTATGATTTGGTCCAGAGTTGGTATTCCCATAGCACTGGTTAATTGCGGCACACCCCCGTTCATCACTTGCGTCCTTTGCATGACACACACAAACCCTGTGTTCCTTTTGTTGTATGGATCACAGTGTACCCTACAAACATTGTCACTCGCTGCATGTCCATAGAAATGCCACCTGTCCACCAACCAAATCACACCAGCCCCAGTCGCACTTGTAGCATCCCTCAACCATCTATTGTGCAATGGAGCCAATGCCGAATTGGGAGCTAATAAGGACTTCACTATAGAACACGCCCTGTCATACACTACAAAGGATGGTGGTCGAAGGCTTTGGTTTGCTTGAGGGAATACTTTCTGATCTAACCAATTCACTAGGTCATGCGGAGATTCATACCGAACCATTGCCTTCAGTGCAACTATCACTCCACATGGCCTAACAGCAAACCAAAAGCCATAAATTGTGCATCTCTGGAACAAGTGAAGTGCCCGTTCCCTATACCATTCCAATTGTGCCGTCCTCCATGCTGATTGTGACACTCCAAATCCATGTCTTGTTGGTCGGTGGAAGTGAAGAGGGCCCCCATAACGTTTTTCAATCGCTTTGTGACTAGCCAAGCCACAGACCATGCTGTCCACAACAGCCATATTTGGGCAAAACAATGGTGTCCCATTACCTTGGGTGCCAACTCTAATTGCGCATCTAGCCTCCAAGTGTTGGTGAGCTATGCAAAAGCGTTTTTTTGAATGGACTGGTGATGTCTCGCAATTTAAATATGCGCACCGGTGCCCTTGCAATGTTTCTACACCATCAATGACAACTGCATCAAACACATTAGTTTGCCCTGGCAAAATTGCCCCACATCCATATTCATCACATTCATGTATCTTATATGGAAAGCCTGTGTTCCTAAAAATATCTGCCTCTTCTTTCACCCATACATCAATGCTAGCTCCATACCGAATATCCATAACCCTATGTCCAGTGCTTGGGTTCCTCCACTGCAAGACTTTATATGTTAACCAAGCAAGCTCCATGGGGCGACCCGTAGGGTCTACAAAAGCATCTGACCCCATAATATTTTCCATGGCTTTCCCCCAAGTTGCATTCCAACGTTGTGCCAAACTTCGAAAAGATGCATGTTGAAAATACACATCCATATCTATGTGCCTTGCAAACATGGACTCTATATACATATTATCCTGAAACCGGATGAACCTTGCTGGGTTTGCAATGCTGATGGGGTACCATGCTTTGAAGCGTTGCCCCGCCCTATACTCAGCAACATAGTTATAATAAAACACTTTCTTGCATGCCTTGCATCTCTTCCCAATATTCCAACCCCTTCGCATGCCATTGCATGTCAATACCCTCACATGGATCCCAGCTCTACGGTGCAATGTTCTACCACAACTACATATATCACTTCCATACTCAAGCAAAATCTCACTAACCCCCTGAATTGTTGTACTTGACACACTTTTATTCATTGCCCATGCCAAGTGCTGCATAGCACCATCCAAGGCTGACTGAATTGCACTAGTACATGGCTCCTGTCTAAGTCCATTCACCAACATAAACACATCCTCTGTACACATTGTGGGAGGGAGCAACGGAATGATTGATTGAACGACCTGTGCACGGAGACTACTACCCAAACGGGGGCCATGGGATTGAGGGCCACCCAATTGCCCAAAGTGGCGAAGGGCGTACATTGCCCACATAAATGCAATGAAACCCGCCAGAGACATACCTTGCAAAGAGGGGTACGCTTGTGCAAGGGCATGCAATTCTGCATCACAAGTTGCAGCTGCAGTGGCAAACATGGCAATGTTGACTAATACCCAAAGCAAAACCTGGTGGCAACACAATACTTATGTCAATCTTACAATCGTAATGACAAGCATGAGTGCATTGACAATGATGTGCAACGCCTGTGCAATTACAAACAATTTGATATTCAGTATATACTTGGAATGGATATCTAATGCATACAACACTATCAATACAAAGTAATGTTAATTATACTAATGTGTATGCTTCACTATTTGCTTTAATAACAGCAACCCAAATTGTTAACCCAAATTACAACTTTGCCATACATGAGGAAAGCCCAACCCTCCCTTCACCACATCACCATAAATTTTTACCAGCCATGGTGTGCTGAGCACATTATGCTGTACAACATAATGCTGTATGCAACATAACAACTCGTTTATATTGATGTCAACTTGTTTCAAAAATACATCAACCGCTGGCTCTGTATGTGGCATGGTCACATAGCACACTAATGTTGCCAACATTGCAGCATATAAATTGGCTGACAGAACTTATTCGCCAGCAATACACAAGGCATTGTTGCAATTACATTTTCCTTGCTTTTCACCCAAGTCCAACAACATCGTTGTTTTTGTGAATGACGTTTGATAACTATGCTCATTGCACTTGACAATGGTTTTTACAATTTTCTATACCAACAGTATTTAGACATCCATGCATGTATGACCTTGTAACAATATAGGGGAAGACGGCCCTCATACTATCACATATTACACCCTCCCGCATGCCTACACAACGTTTCATAATTATTTAAATACAACAAGCAATGCACAACTCCCAACAAAATTATGCCCATTCTGTCTACAATGCAAACAAGGGTCGCCATAATTCAGAAATCGCTCGTGCACCTATGTTGCACTTAAAAGCCACATGGAAATCGAATTCTACATTTTGCTTCATGCTCACACTATTGGCATCTAAAAATGTAAGGTTCTGAGGCATACAAAACAAGCACACCGCAGTGTACTGTGATTGTTGACCTCAATATACCTTACATTTCTTACAATGTCACAATGAAACATGCATAAAGTTTAGTTGCTCAATGCTGTGTTTGCAGCCCGATTGGGCTGCACAGTGCATGCATGTGCAGGGCTGCGGATTGTTCAATCGCAAGAAAGATTAGGCTAATAGGTTGCGAAGCCCACCTTTTGTTACTGCAATATAACTCATGTCAGAATCACAAGCGGCTATTCTCACATAGTTGCTGGGATGAGTGGTGGAGCTGCAGCGACCGACCAGGAGTTTTGCTGGCCTGGCAACGGAGGTAGTATAACAAATGTAATCGAGGGGTGTTAATACTGTTGATGTGACGTAAATTCATGTATGTGCACTCACGGGTGAAAGCTCCATATAGGCGTTCACTGCATCCATTGGGAATCGTATTCAGCGACACTGCATGTTGAATTCATCATGTTTACCTTGCAGCTTCCAGCATTGCCCATCACAGCACCATGGATCTTGTCCCACGTTGTCTTGGGCCTTCTATGAAAATCAGAATGCGTACCACAACCTACACACACAATTCGTACTGCAGGGTCATGACATGTTGTACATCGGATTGTTGTGCCATATTATGATGTGCAATACAATCTTTGTGTAAACTAAAAGGTTTCCACAAAAGAGAGTAATTCCTGTAATTTATGTAATATGTTATGGCAACTGCTGGTTTTCAAGGAGTGTTTACTATGTTTTAATAGTTCAAAGCTGTGCAGCCACTTTTCATATACCACTTTGCTGCGCTGTATTCACAATCACAGCGTTATTTGCATGCTATATTGGCTGGGCGATGCACAAGGTGTGTGTGTTCCTTCAACAGCCCATGTTCAAACTTGTCGAGACAGCTGAAGCAGTGCAAGCAAAACACTTGCCCATGAGTGTGGATCAAATGCGAACATAAATTACAGCTTCTGAGCACAGGGTATTTGCAATCAAACTGGAAACGGCATTTACACCATAATACATAGAACATAGTATTGGGAAAGGGTAGGGATGTGGCTGGGCATGAAATTGGCGGTATTGGCCCTTATCTTCTAATACTGCTCCCCCAAATCGTACCACCACCAAGCCTACACTGATTGAAGCATTTTTTGTCATGCGTATGTGTCAGCATTTACGACATGCATGTCGTCGGATGTCCAACGTTTCCTAATTCTCTTCGGATGGGATTAACGCACTCTGGCTATAAAAGAAGGTGGCCATGTCTGTTTGGTCCAATGTACAGGTTATGCTGCATGCATTGCTTGTTTCAACAGCTGGAGAAGAAGTTTGACCAAGGGTTGTGGTGGAAACAAGCGCCTTTGTGTCAGCCATCCATCCAAATCGGGAATCTGATAGCGCATTCACTTTCACAGGGGAGTGAGGTGTGTGGTATTGCCTTGGGAAAGCACCATGTGGCAGAGGGGGGGGGAGTGTCGGGGCGCGTATGGTGGCCCTTACAAGGCTGGACACTGCATTACTAGAAAATAGGGATGGTGTTTTATCTGCACAGATTCGACCTGGGCACCTCAAGTTACCAGAATTTGGGTTACCAGGTGCAACCCGGCTAACGCAGCAGCCACCATGCCGGATATGGTGTCCTACCACATCACCTGGGCCCGAGGTCATCACGAATAACTGGATGCAGTAGGGGTCCCTATAGCACAACTATAGCACACCAAACAGTTCCCCGGCCCCTAATTGCGTCTCCTTTTTTGGCTTATCACCATTTTCACCATTTTCACCTTTTGTACATGGGATTTATTTCGCAGTGGGACATTTAACCCCTGCAGCAGTGGCCAAGGTACCCCTTACAGCGGCGGCCAGTGTAAGCCCTATACCAACAGCCAGATTACCACATACAGTGTTGTCCAAGGTAAGCCCTAGACTGGCAGCCAAGATACCCCTTACATTGGCGGTTACAGTAACCACTACACCGGCAATTCAAGGCACTCCCTACACTGTCTACAAGGGTACCCTTTACACTGTCTGCTAAGGGTACCCCCTTGACACAATACCGCCCAATTTTTGACCTGTCAAGGTGGCCGCTATATAGGGAACCCTACTGTGGCCGGGTACAACCAATAGCTGGGTCCGAGTATATACCCAGACACGGAAAACCTGTCAACCATGGGCTTGGCCACCTTCTGACTAATGGAGTTTGCGACGGTGACACTGCAAACTCTGCAAAGTTTGGGGACGGACGGACACTGGGTGCACAAAAGGGCGGGGTAGTCGACTTCCGTGGGAGGCCGGGGGAGGTACCAAATCCGCAACGTGTCCGCCTATGCGCGACAAAGCGTGGTGCACAATTCAGCACCTTGGGGCCAGTGAATGATGCCACAAGTCGCGGGCGCAAATGAAGGCATCCACGGTTGGCAACAATTAATGGCTGCAGGGAGCAGAAGTGCGGGAGTGGGAGGCAGCATTGGGTCTCCCAACCTGCTGCCCCATTGCACGTTTTGCGTCAAAGTTCTGGGTGCCGTGCAGGTCGTAGTTCACCATCGGCATCCACCCCTGGTGGGCGCCGATTCATCCCACCTTCGGGAGCCACCAGCCTGTGGCCACAAGGGGAAGAACGGCGGGAGGGGGAGGGGACATTCGGCCTCCCTTTTCAACCTTTTTCTGGCGTTTTTTCTGCCTACATCTTGGGCGCCATGTGGGCAATAATTCCCCTTTGGCGTCGGGTGGGCGCTGGCTGAATGTGCAGTACCCGTATAATCCAGATACCAGCCTGTACCCGTCAATACACAGGTGCGTACCCGTAGCCGCCTATACAGGTTGAAAGCTTGATGGGTACCGGGTAGGCGGGTATAAGAATAGGAAGTCCCCAGGCCTAGGTACCCGGGTATCTTGTAGCTGTCCAGATGTTGGGCCTTCGGACCAACGTTGTGCACTTTTGTCATCCCCACATCAGCTAGCAGAACCTGGTATGTCGTTTCCCTTTTCCTTTATACAAAATGGAGGCACCTTTTTGGATGATGGCATTTGCATTGCTGTCCCCGAGTCACGCGTGCACAGTAGCAGTCACTGGCACAACGGTTGAGGCCCTGCGCAGAGACTGTCCCCCACATCCTACTGCCTTCAGCGATGCAATTCACCACCGCGATGGGTGGTCCGCCCATCCCACCAAGGAATCCCCCATCGATGGGGACTCGTTGCTCCCTTCCCGACATTCCCACGTGCTCAACAATTGGAACACCCGACCTGTCCTTGTGACACACTCGGGCCCATTGGCCCTTGGCGGTTGGGCGTATGTTGCAGCAATTGCACTCCGCGCAGCGACGGTTAAGCCGATGGCTATTGTTAAGCGCCATCACGGGCCTCTACAGCCATTGAACAGCACAGAACAGCCACCACACGCGAAAGGCAGCTTTGAGCGTTGATTTGCCGTGCCGGACAGTCGGCACATGCACCATCGGCACCCTGCAGTGGGCGCAACTGGGGGCATAGGATCAAACCAACAATTGAGGCGATGAGCACGGGTGGATGCTGGGCCACAGGAACGCGACGTCACAAAGCCACGTCTCTGCCCCCGTTGCGCTCTGCAGGCCAGCGAAGCGGGCAGTCGCAGTCGAGAGAGTCACAGTCGCACCATCGCCATCCCACCCGTGTCACGGTTCACTTGACCCAAAAGCGCAATCGGCACGTGATTGCCCCGCCCCGTGGTCGCGCTGAGCCACGCTCCCCAGCCCGGGTGGGAGCCGCACCCCCGCTCTGCACTTTCCAACCCTTCGCTGCAGGGCCCTGGGGCCCCCGAACGCTTGGCCTTGAGGGGCGCCCTGATTGCGTCTGCTGCCGCGGTCGCCGTGCCAGTGGTTGCCACAGCAGAGCGCTGCAAGGCTCTGGAGCCGCTCCGCCGCCCGACTGGAGCACTCGCGGGGACGGCAAGGCTGAGCCGCATGTTTAGGCCACTGCATTGTGCCCATCAGCGCCGGCGATGGTGTTCATTGCCGCTGCGGCGACGTGGGATAGCAACAGAAACGGCCTCCAGAGCAAGCGCAAGTGGGCACGGTGCGCCGCAGTCGCAGCACCGATAGGTGCGCGCCTCCCGCTGGCCGCCCTCAAGCGCAGCCACTGCCCCACCCGGGGACGCCTGCCCACAGCACCCTGCTCGGAGAGCCCCGTCATCCACCCCCCCTGTAGTAGGGCTCGATGCTGAAGCAACAACGCTGGTTCGCACTTCCAAAAGAATCATTTCTGGGGTGGTACAAGTCGGGATGCTAGCTTGTAATGTGAGACCCGGGTGTCATCCCTATTGAGAAAATTCCCAATTCGTGGTTTAACGGTTTGGGAGTGTGTCTGTGGTGCCTCTGTAGCCCAGACTCCAACGCACTCACGCTGCAGGTTGACAATGGTCCCTGCGGCGCAGCGGTGTGCACCTCGCACTCCCATGCAACCGCTGCTTGTTTCTTGGCTGCGAACGCGTAGGCGGCCTGTGGCCGCTGCGGGCACCCACCTTGGGTTCTGCCAACGGGGGGAGTGGTATCCTGCCCCGCGGGGTCCAATTGCGACCCACGGGAGGACCGCAGCAGCGCAGTCTGCTCGGCCGTCGCCTCGACCGCTGGCGTTCGCTCTTCATCGCTGCCATCCACGACGATGGCGTGGAAGGAAGATGGCCTTCCGCGGCCCCGTTTGGGGCGCCGCGCCCCCTCCTCGTTCCCCGCTCCGCGCTCGTCATCCTCGCGGCGGCCATTTCCATCGCCGCGCCCCCCTGGTCGCCGGCCCCTGCCTCCAGCCATCCCGGCAATCACGCAGGCCATGCACCATACCGACCACACCAGCACCCACAGAAACATGGTGGTCGCGGGTGGCGAGGGTGTGGGCGTGGAGTGTGTGGGGGTGGGGGTGGAAGGGGGGTGGAGTGGGGTATGGAGCGAGGGGGGTAGAACGGGGTTGCAGTCGAGATACGGGGTGTGGGGAGACGGTGAGCCGTGTGCGGGCCGCGGTACCAACGTGGCAACTGATCCAAATCAGATCGCCAAATCTCGCTTCTGTGACAGTAGTGACAGGGGATTTGGCGACCTGATGTGTCCGATGATATCCTCGGACACGTGCACCGACAGGCTTGCTCATATTTGTCTGAAAGCTGTGCTCCGTGCCCGGGCCGCGGTACAAACATGCGAAGTGGTCCAAATCAGGTCACCTGTGGGGTAGTGCAGTGCTGGCGCACCGAGCCGCTGTGTGAGTACCTCACGGGGCCGCACAACACCGAGCGAGCAGCATCGACTTTGTGCACGCCACGGTGCCAAACCGAAGGCCAACCACATGCCGTTCTCAAAACCCTTCCCAGCGCGCGAATGCCGCACGATGCGTTGAAGCGATCCATCGCCAATCCACTGCAAGCCACCGTGAAGATTCTCCACGCCACAGCACCACGAACAGCACTTACAATCACCAGCGTTCCAATGGTCACAAGTGTCACAAGCAAGGGTCACCCCGCGCCTCAGACACAACTCCCTTGTGCCGTCCACCAACGCGGCTGGATGCATTTGTATCTGGGCCCTCGCCACCTACTCGCGTGCCCGCATTGGGTGCCCGCAGCAACCTTTAGCCTCGAATCTCGATGCTGACGGGACATGGCTGGTTATAGGATAGTGTCATGCTCCTCCTCTTTGGCTATACGCTGCAGTTTGGAGAGGGGCACGTTGCTTGTGGAGGGCATCGTTATGCAGCCGAAGTCAACGCCGATGGCGTTGCTGAGGTTGTTCTAGAGGGAGAAGGTGAAGCACAGGGGGCCAGAGCGCTGGGAACCGATGAGGTGTGGCAGTTCTGCCCCGCAGAGAAACGTGCACCTGTAATGGGTTTTCTGACATACGCCACCCACAGCGGCCCCTCCCTCGTTGCCACAGCCCCGAGGCAGGGCATTCCCCCTCTGCGACAATTGCCGCGCGCCATTCGCAGCTTGGGAGCCCCTCGGGCTGCGGCGACGGGGGCCGGCGGGGGCGGGGTCAGGGGTGGGGGTGTGTGGGGGGCGCGAGTTTGGGCCTCGGGAGGGAGCCGCGGTTTGGGGTGGGAGGGCTGGGGGACTGGATGCATGTCCAACGCGACCAGATTTGGTCCTGACCCACCACCACTCACGCTTGCGCCTCACGTGAGCAGTGCCACCGGCCTCACTTCGAGGACCAAGCGTGCAAGCAAAACGGGTGGGGACGGGTGGGTGGGTGGGTGGGTGAGCGAGGGTGGGACGGATCGCACGGGACGGCACCTCAACAGACTGAATCATATTTGACATCTGCTACTGAGCCACTCAACGTACTTCTTTGAGGATATCGTCGGACAGGTCCCCTTGCCAAATGTACCGTCACTACCGTGAGAGAAGCGAGATTTGATGACCTGATTTGGATCAATTCGCATGTTGGCACCGCGGCCGGCGCACGGAGCACAACTTGTTTCGATGAAATATGGTCCAGTCAGTCGTACTTGTCCGAGGGTGTCCTCGGACACATCAGGTCGCTAAATCCCCTAATTTGGATCAGTTCGCACGTTGGTGCTGCGGACGGCGCAGGAACCGCCACATAAACTCACCGTCTCCCAACAACCTGTTTCTCGACTGCAACCCCGTCCACCCCCCTGCTCCACACCCCACTCCACCCCCCCCTCCACCCACACACACACACTCCACGACCCCACCCTCGCCACCCGCGACCACCATGTTTCTGTGGGTGCTGGTGTGGTCGGTATGGTGCATGGCCTGCGTGATTGCCGGGATGGCTGGAGGCAGGGGCCGGCGAGCAGGGGGGCGCGGCGATGGGAATGGCCGCCGCGAGGACGACGAGCGCGCGGCGGGGAACGAGGAGGGGGCGCGGCGCCCCAAACGGGGCCGCGGAAGGCCATCTTCCATCCAGGCCATCGTCGTGGATGGCAGCGATGAAGAGCGAACGCCAGCGGTCGAGGCGACGGCCGAGCAGACTGCGCTGCTGCGGTCCTCTCGTGGGTCGCATGTTGACCCCGCGGGGCAGGATACCACGCCCCCCGTTGGCAGAACCCAAGGTGGGTGCCTGCAGCGGCCACAGGCCGCCAACGCGTTCGCAGCCAAGAAACAAGCAGCGGTTGCATGGGAGTGCGTGCGAGGTGCAAACCGCTGCGCCGCAGGGACCATTGTCAACCTGCAGCGTGAGTGCGTTGGAGTCTGGGCTGCACAGGCAGCACTCACACACTCCCAAACAGTGAAACCATATGGTTGAAATAATTCATGCATCAGTTCGGAAAGCTCTTAACAGATATGTTTTTGTAACGAATACGTTCCTTACAACCTCAGTGCAGGTATTACTGCACTGATGTATGCACCAATTCAAGCAATGATCAGTGCTGATCGTCAGGCTTGGTTTTGACGCCGTAAAAACCGATCGTAATTACGTTTTGACAAGTACAAATAGTTTTTTCGTGTGACAATGCGTAGAAACACGTTAATACAACGTAAAACTTGCCCTGTGTACATACGAACAGTACATACAGAATTACAGAATCGTGTGAGTGGCAGGCAGATACCCTGGGAGGGACAGAAGTCGATTTTTGGTAAACTCCATTATCGTCTTTGTCAAGGGCGAGGTGGGCATTTGGTTGCGGGTGTGGGGATGGTGGAGAAGCGATCATTGGACGCAACTTTCATCGTGTGCCCTGAGTGTCCCAGGGAACCGTAAACACGTAAAAATAGCCGTAAAAAATAGACCCTTTTGCAGATGCACGTTTTTACGTGTCAAAACGCAAAAGTAAGAACGTAACTTTAGCGTAAACAAACAAGCCTTCTCATCACTGACGAGTATGCATCAGCACAGATGATCGCATACTGATGAGTAATGAGCAGTGCTGATCTCTCCATCTTGGCTGAATCTCAACTTCATCACTAGTCCGCAAAAGTTCCTCAAGTTGAGTTGAACTGAAGTTAACACAGTTGTTCAACATACACAACTAATGGACACATGGATGCAGCGAGTGCGGTGTGGCAATGGTGACACGTTTCGGGTGATGATATGTGGTAAGTTGGATTTATTTTTTGAAGACAAATTTATGTTGAGAGCATCCATGGAGTGTTGTGAACGAAATCGACGGGGCCAGTGACTTTGGAACTATGCGGCTGGCCTTCATTGCGCATGGTTTACTGCCTCGTGAGCTACAGCGTTTCAATAGCTGTTGCCAATAAAAACACGGAAAATTCAGTAATTCGTGAGAAGAGAGAGGGGGCAGCGAAAGAAACCCTGTAAAATTTCCTGTGCACGGGTTTGTCGTGGATCGGGGGCCAGCTCGCGAGGCCCCCTGGCCCCTCACTGGAGCCGAACATCTGCGGCTCTCCCGTTGATCAACACCTGCGGGTGCTAGCCTATCGTTGGCGCTCTCACACAGCGTGCCCCTGGCGCTATCGCCAGAGGTGATTGTCCGAAATATAGTCGTTGTGCCTCCAGATACAAGTCAGTGCGAACCACATCGCCTCCTAGTGTAACTAGAATAGGGATGGACCGTAAAAATGTGCTCAATGTCGCCCCGAATGTAACTGGGTTGCCAAGGTGAGTACCACCACGGTGTCGTGCGCCATTATTCCATGCAAACGGACAGACTAGGGAAGTGGCGTGGAGCAGCGCAGAGAAGCAAAATGGGTACCCTTTGGCCGATGCGAAAGGCCGCCGCCCTACATGTGTCCTCCATCCCAGACCTACCCGCAGGCTTACTCAAACATGCTGTGATGCGCATTTCAGCTGCGGGCCTGTTTCTTATCAGAAACAGGCCAATTGTGCCCGTTGTGACACCAGTTCACATATCTTGAATGGATTCAGAGAGAAATTCAGATCTTGGAAATAACGCCAGCAGCTTGATAGCCTTCATTCATTTGCAGTTGCTTACAACCTGGTCATTAAATGACATGCGCAACCATGCTATAGGTCCTTGAATTTGTGGTAATGGGATGCCTACAATTTGGTACTCCATTTTCAATCAGCAATAGGTTTGAACAAATTCCTTGATTTGTTATTTCAGGCCGTCATAGCACGTCAGGTAGCACACAAGCGGTCGGATCAGGTGCATCGTTACCACCAGGTGGGTCTCCCCAACTTGTAAATTGAATAAGAAATAAACGAACTGCTTATGATTGCATGGCTGCTGAGTGCCTCAAAACCAAAGAATAATCCAAGTTTTCATTTGTAGGACCGATCTATTAAACCTATTGGTCAGTAAGCAATACAACAAATTTGTTGCAATGTGAATAAGGATATTGTAGCCCTCACCATTTGGTCGTTCAGATAAGAAAATACGGCAAGCATTAGTATTACATCAAACGTATGTACTATGGTTATGTCATTACCAAGTTCCAGTTCCTGACACAATGCACAATGTCGTGACATCCCAAAGCATACTATCAACATTGTAGTGCAACATACCTATGTTTTTATTGCACAATGCATTGCAGGAATATTCGCGTGGTAGCAATGGTGATGCCATGGTATCCATAAACATCCTAACCAACATGTACATGTGATGCCCAAATCTCTTACACTTAACGAATATCCCCGACATCCATCCCACTCGACCGATTCACCACACGCACACACACAAGCACAGAACCTGTCCATTACGAAACACATTGGATTGTGGTGTTTACTTGCAACCGTGATGCTATTGATTATTAATGGTCTTCATTGTCTGCACCATACGATGCTGATAACCGTGCATAGCATATGAAGTACAAAAGCTTGCAATCATGAACATGTGCCATTTGCACATACAATTGCTGTTAAGAAACATGGATGATTTGCGTTGACATGTATGCGGATACCCTCTCACAATAGTAGACACTCGCCATAAGTATTGCAATGAGTTGATGAACTCATTGGCTGAATGTAATTGTTTTGCAAATGCAAGTGGGTACCTTCTCTCCCCACTACATACAAAGCTCATAAGGACAAGCACACACAGAAATTCACACCCTCAGCATCATTTATCACCTCTGCAGCGAGTCCCTAATATCACACGTTTTGTCCAACTTCATCATTTCACATTCCTGTCTTATATGTCCTGCCTAACGACAAGTGAATCGGGATAATGCACATTTAACATCAAACAGAAATGACGCAAGTAGATATGCAGAAATGCCCGGCACAAGGATGTTCCTCATCAAACTCATATATCGCCATTGTGTTAACAATAGGTAAGTGATATTTCCCAAATTTGACTTCCTTTCATAATTGTGGGGTTGTATTTTCTTCTAATTTCGTGTTTGATGCAGGAAACATTAACAATGGGGCACAAGATGTATAAACAAATAATGCCATGATGAATTCATATCATCCACATATGTAACTTTGTTCAATAATGGCATGTGCATGTCAGAAGTATCTCCTTGTATATAGACCAATGGCCTCATTGCATTGATATAGATATTGCACCAAGTTGTTTGTGACGGTTCCATGGTCGTGGTGAGGTGCATTCGTATTGCGCTTTTACATATTTGCATACTTGCAATGTTGTTCTATAGGCAGCTATGGCATACCCACACCCCCGTTGGAGGGTCCATCACAAGTGCTTCATACACCAATTGCTGCCATTGCACCAGCAACCGGTAAGTGAGATTTGCCGGCTCTGACTTCCATTCATAGTTGTGGGGTTGTATGTGATTTTAATATCATCTGTGATACACAGAACCATAAATATAGAACGCAAGAATTAAACAAAATAATGCCATGATGAATTAATATCTTCCACAAATATCATTTTGTTCAATAATTGCATGTGTATGTCAAAAATGTGGTTGGTTTCATTGAATGGTAGGTGCACCTTTCCATGGTTATGCTTGTGGTAGATGACGGCTGTACTTTTGTATGATATGTTGGTTATTGTGTTGTTCTATAGGCAGGCACGCCATACCCACACCCAGGATGGAGGGTCCATCACTTCCAGCCCAAACAGCAGCTGTTCCCGCCATTCCACCCACCGGTATGTAAGGTTTCACGATGCTGATCCCCTGTTGTGATTTGGCCTTGTATGCTCCCAAGCTAGCACCATGCAATACTTGTGTTGGTTGCGTTGTAATACTCCAAATTCTGGACAGTCGTTGTCCAACGCAGCACGGGTTACAACATTTATTGAAATTGATGATGAAATCCTTAATTTTAGCTAATTGCTCCTAGTTCAGCGCTCCTCTCATCCTAATCCATGTATTCCATGAATGTGGTTACATAACATTGTGATTTAGCTTTTCCCATAATGAGCCAATCCATATCTTGAATGTGGATTAACAATAATGCAACCCCAAACCTACTAAGCCTTGATTCCTACATATTCATACCCACATCATTTAGTCAATTTTTTGGTATTGAATTTGTGCATTTTGTGAATTGCTATGTAGTGCCAAGTGCCATGGCAGCAGGACCATCAGAGGTTGCAACTGGGAGCTTGACACCCCCACGTGATGAACATGTTGGTGTCATCGACCTCACCAGCTCAGCAGCCACATCAAGCAACATAAAGGTTGGCGACATGGCAGAATTGGCGGTAAGCAATGCTGTGCCAGCTGTGGTGAGTTATGCAAAACCAAAATACATAACAATTTGCATGATGTAAATCAAGACATACTTCCTCCGTCGGAAATTAAATGAAACATTTTGTTGACTCGCCACATTTGTATCATACACTTCGTCTTTTTCTTTCAAGATTGGACCACAGCACGAAAATTGCGTTTAGCCAGTAATCTCAGAAATAAATTAGCAGAAAATGAGAGTCATGTACTGGTTACTACTTTGAGGCCACACGACTCAGGCCTCAGATTTGAACATTCGCAGAGCCAACCCAACATCGCGCCCTGGATCCAGCGAGACCCCACGCATGAGCGATATCCCTTCATGTGGCCATGGCAGTATCAGAAGGGTAAAGTTCCCTCGTTGGTTGGCCTCTATCCCAGAGATGGACACGCTTCACGAAGGAAGATTGGCAGGAGTGGCGGCTAGGTCAGCCCATCGCCATCAGTGTTCGCAGGCAATCCGCTCCAATATCCACAGTGTCGCACCAGCATGTCGAGGATCGGCCATTGCCATAAGGTATCCTATGTCCTCAGACGAGGTGCAGAATAGTTATGTGCACGAAAAGCTCTTTGCTTGGCACCGATCTCCAATAGTTGGATTGCCTAGCATAGAGAACACCACCGCTGATGCGGGCATCAGCCCCATGAAACATGAGGAAAGAAGGTGTGGATGCTGAATCGGAAGCCCTAACTGTCTCCATGGTACCGTTCTTGTGTTTTTCGATGGTGCTCACAAGGATGTGGCATGTCGGCCGCTTTCAAAGCGGTGTAAATTGTGCTGAAAATGCTCCTTCCGGCATGTGCACAGCACGGGCATGTCTAGAAATGTGTTGACTGCCACGCAGCGAGGTGACGATCAGATTCTTCCAAACTCTTGGTGGTCATAATAGCGCCTGAAGCGACCATACCCATGGGACCGGCTCGTTCTTAAAACCTCGGGATCGTGAAGTTCGCCGACTTCCGCGTCTCCTATCTGTAGCTGAAGTCTTCGTTGGCCCGTCAAAAGCACAGTTACAATCGACGAACGAGCTGTGAGGAACTCAGTTGTGCGGTGTGTCCTGTTTGCTTGTAACGTCTCCAACGTGCGGCCATGATGGCGGCTGCAGATATCCACTTTGGGCTATGCACCGTCAGTCGCAAGGCTACCTAGTGAAATACCCCGTTGTGGGGCGTGTTCGGCGAGACGTTGAGAAGATTGCAGTTCTTGGCTGGAGTCAGAAGGGCTTAAAGTACTGCCACGTAACCAGTACTTATCCGTTCTCCATAAAATTTTGACAGCACTTACTGAGTTTGTGGAGGGTGCTCTGATGCAAGTTTGAAGGAAAATGGCCAACTGCCTGATAAAAATGCCACCTCTGAAGCAAATTGTTTTAATTAATTCCGGACGGAGGAAGTAGAATGAACGTGGGGAGAGTGTATGTATGTAATGGGAATGCATTAGGCAAATGCAGGTAAATCTGAATAATGGTTTGGCAATGCTACAACCATCCATGCCTATTGCAGGCCCTCTGTAATCACTCACAAGTAAGCGGCAAACTATTTTGGTTGGAACCCGTGCACAAGCTGCATTTTTGCTGTTGCATTGACATATACAAAATTATGATGTTGCATCCCCTCAACACATCAAGTGTTTGGGTTTTGTATGTTATGCATAAAAATGGAAACTAGTATAATTTGGGGTAAGAAGGGTAGGGGATGGATGATAAAACAGAAATTAGCAAGACACCACCCATTGTACCACACATGCAAGTCACGGACAAGGGGTGATTGTCCAAGAAATGGGCAACAATGTTTCCAACATGAAAAGCATGTGTTGGAATTTGGATATTAACAACATGGTGTTTTGTGCATGCATCACACGCTATTGTTTCCTTGACATGTTGGCATGACACTATTTTTGTAGGCTACCATTGGTGGGACGGCATGTGCTTTGAAAGGCACTGTTGTGCGTGCATCCGAACCTATGTATACAATCCATCTATACTGCGACATCACTGTGCATGGCGACAACATTACCTCCAACTTGCAAGAGGATGTGCCTATTACCTTGGATTCAAAATCTGATGGTGACACAACCGGTGAGAGTTCTGGCAGTTGGACGGGGGAGGACACTGGGCTGAGCGAGAGTGCATTGCAAGCAGTCATCTCCCCCTTGCGCTCCTTCACCCTCACCAACATTGAACGGGTAAGCTTTGTGCATGTTTTACAGAATGACATGTGACATGTCTACAACATGTATATGACATGTTTACAAAATGACATACGAATGTGTCGAATAGTTTAATTATATCAGGTGGACAAAGGAAATGTTTCAAAAACTCATGTTTACCTTCTTGACAGTAAAGTGTTGTATGGCAGGTGGAGCACGCAGCCTACTGGCTGCAGGCAATCCACCACATCTTGAGCCATACACAACATGATGGCACAGCAACGTTCAAGTCAATGAGCCAGCTGGATTCCATACTGAAGGCGAAGAGGAAAAGTGACCTTGGATACAAAGAGTGTTATTATTCTTCGCCTGTGTATACCCGCCTTCGGGTGTGGGTATGGGCGGCAATACCCAAGGAGGGGGAAGAACAGCACCTGCGGAAGTTCTCAAGCCCACGCGACAAGCTGAAGGAGTAACAAAATAACCGTGGACAGGCGTATTTGGAACTTGCATCAAAGCTGAGGAAGAGTGTGAGCACGGCATGGATCATCGCAGAATATAAGAAAACATATGTGAAATAAAGAAAGATTGTCGTTGACATTGCAATAAATGCAGAAATATGTGAACGTGGTGAGTTGAACTGGACAATGGACAAAGTGGACATGAGTATTTTAGGCTGACACGTGAATGTATGTTTTTCAACCTGCGAAATGTTTGTAGGTGGAGATGGTATGATAATGTTGTGAACGTTGTGGTGTGTTGGGTGTTCCTGTTGAGGGTGATTTACATGATGATTCGAGGCTTACATGTCAATGCTGAATTCGAAACTTGAGCCATTTATGGTGCGTTGTGGTGTGGTGATGCCTTCATGATCTGATATCGGCATTGTGGCCGACACCAATTGCCTTGCCATGAATTTAGTGCTTGAACATTAAGATGGCGGATGAGCGCATGCATGTTGGCTTCATGGACATTACCAATTGGTTATTACCATTGGTATTGGCATTCACAAGTGCCGTTGTTCACCGTTGTTATTACCGTTGGTACTGGTCTTGGCATTACCAATTGGTAATTACCGTTTTATGTGTTGCTGCCGTCGCTATCTCACAAGCGCCGCTGTGGAACGACATTTGAATGGCCACCAAACCCTTGAGGTTGTTAATATAATATCAGGCATGGAAATTGGTAACAAGCAAACCACGAAATCCAAGAAGCCATTGGAATGTTTTCCGTGGGAGGCTGGTGTATTGACACCGAAAGCAGGGCAGCCTGGGCTGTAGACACCGACCTCACAACTCCCACTTGATAGTGGACACCGAAATACAGCATGTCCCCAAAACAAGTCCAGAACACGCCCAGCCACTGATGCGCGCACTGGAGCAAAATCCAAACCCTAACAGTGTGAAAATAAAAAAAATGTAGCAGGATATGGTAAGAAGTTGGTCCAGGGACGCACACTCCCCATTGTCATTGGCTCCAGGTGAGGTAAGCAACCCCTGGCACAAATTGTTATCTATCTCGTGTACGAAATATGTGCCCGCAAATGTGCCCAGCACGTTATTGTCAGCGTGATCGCGTCGCGCAGCTGTGCTCCTGCAGCCACTGACCCCCACACAGAAGCACAACCGACAAGGCCCCCGAAGAGAGCGAAACCCTTTGGAAACTGAGGAAATTATGCAATCCATACAAACGACACCCTGAAGTGAAGTCTGGTGTGTGGCAGGCAACCGTATTCCCTTTATGGCACTTTCATTGCCTGAGACGGGCTTGCTATGATAGGATTGTGGCAAGGGACACGGCTTGCCAGGAAATCGGCCCTTTCCCATCGGTGTGCATCCATCGTAGCGCCACAGTGACACAAACTAGCCCCTGTGTTCTGGCGCTCACAACCCTAACCATGCGTCCTATCTGTCCAACCTCAACAAACTATCAAAGTACACCTGATGATCACCAACAACAATGAAAAGGTATAATCTGAAATTTGCACCTCTGCCATCAGTGGCCGCCCCTGTTCCATCACGTGCTCCCTGCCACACTCCTGCAAGCTGAGCTGCAATGCCACCAGCCCTGGCCCCTGCAGCATCTGATGTAAAGCGCTGTTTTCCAGATCACATCGCATGGCACTGACCACAAACCCAGTTGGGCAGCCGTCGTTCCCATGCGGCTGCTGGCAAACCTGCATGAACGGAAGCATAGCTTTGTGAGTAACAACACATTGATAACCATGTGTACTGGGGGAGCTGAGTTGAACAGCACATGAATTATGTTGGTAGTCTGCAAAGGTGATCCTGTTGTTTGGCAGAAACATCAACAAACCCCGTATGTCACCAACCCACGCAACTGCACACAAGTACCTGATGTAAGTAATAGCATTGCTGCGACACTGCCAACACAGTGCAGAATCACAACACACACGTTCTCCAACAACAAACAACACCCAGTCAACCCAAAGTATACTTATGTCCAACGCGGTAGCTGACCTGTGTGCATGCGATGGGGACCCCAAATTGGCATGGTTGGGTGTGCCACAGCCATCTGACGTTGTAATGTCCACACATATGGGGCCGCTGGGGGTGGCGGTGGAGTTTTTCCATGGCTTCCCATGGGGCCAGCTCCATTTGGTGGCACCTATGTGGGGGTGGGGAATTTGATGCCTGAGCCATAGGTGTGGGGCAGTGTAATGTTGCTGAGGATTGGACTGCATTGAGCACAGAACGCGAGGTGATGATAAGAGGTTAGGTGAGCAAAAGGAAGGAACAGCAGAATACAGCAAATGAAAGGAAATAGTTCACAAACGGATGTACTCAAGATATAAGGAAATGAGCGTATCCATTTATCAAAATGATATTCGCCAAAAATACAGCACAGCGCAGGAAATAGTACGAATCGTATTTCATGCTTCTGGAGTGTGATGGTGATAACATCTTGGAATTTTTTTTTGCGCTTTGCTTGGCAGTGGCAATGCAAAAGCTAGTGATATGAAGAGGAGGGCAAAAATGTGTGCAAATGGGGACCCTCTCCTGACCTTGGGTCGTTGTGTGTAGTCCTTCATTTGCAATGAAGCCAGGGTATCAATATGCAGCAGATGTAGTATGCCAGAAGTGGCAACCGAGACAAGGTCAATGCAGGCATGTGTGCCCATTTGATTTGGACGCCTGCAGGCCATATTGAGTGGCCCATATGACACCTTGCATGTCTTCAAATGCATCACTTGGACAACATTGGATCGCATTGCGAACCAGATATTTCAACGATGCAGGAGCAGGTTGGAGATCCAAGGAGCTCTCAGACTGTGGACAGTCCAGTCACACATGCGGTGCCTGGCACCACGCAAATATCAAGGAAGATGAATAACATTTGCGTGGAAGGAGGTATACATGAGCCCCCTTTTTGGCCCAGATAGTCAGGGGGACTATAGTGTGCAGGTCAGTGGTTTGCAAACATGCTATCTATACATTGTTTGTTTGTTGTTGAGGAGACCCAGTAGTTGTCACAAAACTACAAACCTGTAGTTTGAAGGCGTAGTTGCAAGACCTGTCCGCCTACTCGTTATGCGTGGAAGGGCCTGAAACAAATTTGTTGAGGCAAGTTGCCATGGCATTTGTCTGTGAATTTTTGAACTCTCCTATTCCATTCACATACTTACAGAAAGCATCACTGCCGAAAAGCTGGAGACTGATACATGTCTGGCTTCAATGTTTGCTCCCAGCTTTTGTTCCTGTCATCACACAGCATTGCACTATTTTGCCAGACATTTGTTAAATGCAACTGCAGAAATGCCATGCACTTTGACCATGACGGAGTAAAACCGCTGCTTGGATCAGCCACACTCAGCCCGCCCTGGAGAGTGTTGCCACCAAAACCACAGTGAGGAACATCGTTGTACACACTGGCAGCATAAGTTGTCAGCATACGGAGAGGCAAGAGGAGAAAGCAAAGGCGTATCAATAGTTTGGCAATAATCAGGCAGGAAGCAAATGCGGTACATACCTTGATTGTTGACAATTACAAGCGATAAGAGCTGGTATTGTGGGGATTGTTGTGACGGCCCTTCGTGAACCCATTTTACTCAATGTAGGCAATACTTGGCCCTTGGCGCCTGTACATGCCACTTATACATGCTTGACGTGCCTGTTGCATGTATCCATCAGGCAGGACCCACAACCTTTACCATTAGATTGGAGATAGGTTCCCCTCTAATTACTGTGCCTGTGGGCTTGCGCCTAAATCAGTGTGTGCAAAGAAATTGCCTTGCCAGTATGTGACCAAGGCAACCACGGATTAACACCCACAGCCTCAATCTGTACTTTGATGGGATGTGATATTGGCATACGGTTTTGCTGGATGGACCACATAACATTGTGTAAGTACCATATGTGAAATGTGATATGATCCCAAATGACCTCTACTGATACCAAATCCAGGTCATCGACAATGCTGCAGAGCATACTGCCTGCTGTCACTGGCCAATGTGCCTGTTGTGCCACACATTTTCATGTTTGATGTGTGTGGTGTTTGCAAAGTTAGGGAAGTGCAGGCTTTCCACATTCTGTTGTGAAAAAGCACCCAAGTAGCCCACAACCTGCAGCAGCTTGCGCCCTTGGAGTGCAGAGTTGTAGCAGCACGGAGGCACTGCTCATATTTACAAATGTTCCTGTCAGTCCAGAGGTGCAGTCGTCATAGAGCTGCATAGGCATGGTGCCAACTGAAGCACGAATGGACAGGCAACATGACAAGGAACGACTCTACACCATCTCTCCTTATTATATTCCACATATGATACACAGACACATATCCTCCAACAAGCAACTGGCTACGGTTGGGAGGAGTAGCCCTGAATTGTACATTGTTCCTTGGAGCTCCCTATTCACAAGCCCTTGCCAAAACCGTTCAATGAACATGACCAAGAGTGTGGGGTTGGTTGTGGAGTACAGAGTTGGCAGCTGAAGCATCTTTGACATCCTGGCAAATCTGGGGTTTGCTGCAAGGGAGTGTACACAGCACTATCTATGAGACGAAGCTGAAGTTGGGAATGGGGACTGAAGTCTACAGCAACGTGCAACCGCATTAGTGGGAAACAGACAAAATCAACAGAAACACTACAGAAAGACGTTCTTGGATGTTTACGCATCGGTCAACTCCTACAAAGCGGAGGGGCATTGCTTTATCTTGTGGGAACTAATTTGAAACACAGAAATTCAGATACCTATGGCCCAGAGCGATATGCGTGGTACTGAACATGCCAGCGTCACAGTAGTCACCCTGCATGGTGTTGCTGATCTCCCTCGTGCTGATGGCCTCTCCACACGTATATCCAGCAGTTCCAGCTGTGCCATAGTCTTTGGCTCATCCACATGCGTACAGGCTGGGTAGGCAGCAGCGGCGGCTGTGGACTGAGAAACAGCAGCTCGGTCCCATCTGGGGGCACACACACACAATTTACAACAAGATCGAACCCATTGTGAGGGGTTCACAATCCCCATTGGGGACATGCTTGGAATTGTCCTCACTGGCAGCAGAATGTAGCGTTGATGACCATAACAACCACTTATATGTCTTGGCAACACTGCCTAGGCACTTGTTGTACCTCTCGGGTGCAGTCACCTGGAGTGCACCAAAAAATATATGGTTGGCACTATTTTCTTTTGTCACCCAGGTTGGGCTATAGAGTGCATGTGCTGGTGTGTTGTCCCAAAGCAGCTGGTAAGAAGATTAGCAGAAACACACGTTTGAATGCACCTTTGCTCACCATCTGCACATTCCGGAAGAATAATTCGCAGCTTTACAATGTCAGACTCCAAATCGTGGATTCAGTGGCACTGTAGATAGACAACATTGTGTTCACTGCTGAGCGAGCCCGTCATTGCACTGAAAGCATAAAAGCATCCACTCACCAACACATCTCACAGTCAATGTTCTCAGAACTTGGGTCCAACACGACTGGTCCAATTTGGTCCAACAGTTGTTTACTCACCATCCCCCAGATTGGCCCCTCCAAACAAAGCAGCCTATGTGGAAGACGGTTGCTTCCTCACTGCAGTCATTTCCTAGCCACAGCATCCCTTGCACAGAAAACTGTGCACGTTGTTCAGCACCCTGCACAGCAGCGCCCGCCCCTGGGCGCCATTCCACGTGCCGACGATCCGACGGCAACAACGCGCAGCTGCCGTTCCCGTGCGATCTCCTTGCACCCACGGTGCATTCCCTGCTGCCAGCGCTGTCGGCCCGTCGGAAACGTCGCCTTGGGCAGAGGCGACCAGTGGCGGTTCCGCTGGACCGCTGAACACGTCGCGCGTGCTTTGGCGACCTCCTTGCAGGGCGCTCATTACGTGACTTTAATGAGTCATTACGCGACGGGCGACGCGACGCCCGACGCAACGCGCGACGCTACGTAGACCAATTACGCGCAAACAGTGCCGAGGTGGGCAGCTCTGGTGCCTCCAACATAGTATAGGGTGAGCTCGCACTCTCGGCACTACTGCTCCTTGCCACCACTTGCCTTGCTTGTCCTCCCCTCTAAAATATTGTAACCACATTGCGTGCAAGGGCTGCAACAAACGTGCTGCCACTGATTGTTGAGTATTTGAAAGCCAACGGTGGTGGCCTTGGGAGGGAGGCCCTCAAAGAATTGGTCGACATGTTTGATGCGCCCCAAAATAGGAAGAGGAAGGCGTATATGGCAACTTCACCAGGGAGTTCCATCAAGGTCCCTTTGGACCCCGTGGCCCCAAAGACTGCCACGCGAAGGGTAGCAAAAAGGACGCTGCGGAATTTTCTCAAGATGCATAAGGCCTTGTTGGACCTGGAGGCAGAAGGTTGGTGCTGTTGTGGCAACTGCTGCCTCAAGGGTGTGGACCCCCGATTGGTGCTGGCCAGATCGGCAATCTGGGGCACCAAGGACGTTGGGCACTGTAGGCGGGATATGCTTGATATCCTAGCCTGGAACAAAGTTTGGGCACAAGGCGGCAACCAGCACTACGAGCTCCGACTCTTCGGCAAGCCGATGTGCGTTAGAGCCTTCCAAGCCGCACATGGCAAGACATGGAGGAATTTTGGAAGAAGAAGGCGTGATGTGGATCAGGCGGTGGGGGACCAATGGCCGGTCTGGGTGGCGAGAAGGGAGATGAGGCTGGGACATGGGCCATGGGAGCAAGAATGCACCTGCTAGATAGCTGACACGCTGGTGGCAATGGCACAACCTCTACCCAACAAGATAGTGAGAAGCGCCATTGGGGAGGAGTGCACCAGGGAGTTCCTTCCAAGTGGGTCGTTTGCAACAATCAATGACGTCTACCAGTTCTACAGGGGGCACGTCCTGTCGCAGCCGAACAAGCAGGGGGTGGAAACGAGGCTAAGCTCCTATCAAACCTTCCACCGTGCCTGGCTTGCCAGCTTCTTCCATGTGGGTGCCCTCAAAGCCTATGCGCAAGGCCGTCCAAGCAGGCAATTGTTCAACTAGAGCTCGTTGATTGCCATCACTGCCTGCCCCTCTGTATATTTGTTGGAAGTGCCTCCCTTGGCAGTTCGGCGTTCACGGAACCGCCATTGTGGGATGAGCCTTCTTCACCATCGTGCTGGCGTCAGTGTGCTCAAACTTAGTGGGAAGGGCAACATCGATGTCATGCAGTTCCGCGATGGCGGATCCTGTGATGGAATTACTTGGGGAGACCATTTACTCCCTTGACTTTTCCCCCTGTTCCCTAAGGCCTCTTGTGGGGAACATTATAGTCTTAAATTATTTTAATTGACGACCCAATTAAAGGCCCTAGTAGATGGGATTAGGGCCTTGAGGAGGCATTCTCTTATTTGGGTGATTTCTGGCCGGCTGCGGTACTTTATGGCAGCTTGGCGGACGCCTGTACTTTGCACGGGTGACTTTGGTTGTTTTTGGGCCCACGGCGGGCGACCCGGGACGCGGTACGCCCTGCCGCACAAATGCCATGCGGTTGGATCATCAGTAATTATTGTTACTTGCGATTCTGGCAACTCGCCTCCCGGATCGCGCGGATCGGACCACAATCCGTGCGACCGAGCTCGCAGCATCCCGGCCTCCAACGCCGCGCACTCAGCGACCTTCCAGGGATCTGGGCCCACCACCTCGGAGTGCAACGAGTGCGCGCCCCGGTCAAGCCGCGGCCAATCGCGGCCGCGCGGGCCATTTCGGCCATTCGGGCGACAAGGGGCGGCGCAATGCGCATCGACAAAACCAGCACCCCATCAGCTGGTTTCGGAGCGCGGAAGCTGAGGCGAACCGCGGCGGAGGGCTGCGAGCGAGAGAAAGAGCGGGGCGGCCCAAGCATTGGGTCGCCATTCGACGGGTCGGAGGAGGCGGACGCGGGTACCGGCCGGCGACCGCCGAATCGAAGCATCGATCGGCGAATCGCCGTGGCAAAGCCGGCGCCCGACGGCGGGAGGCCTTCCCAGGCCTTCGCGGCGGAGTTTGGACGAGCGCGGAGCGAGCGCGACCCTCGCCACACGCTGAGGCGGCGGGTCGGTGGCGGAGGAGCACCCAGGCACCTCGGAGGGGATAGTCAGCCGCATCACGGCACCGGTCTGACGTCAGAGAGGCATCGCGGCACCCCCCCGGCGGCGGTACACTGCGCAGTGACAACGGCACCGGTACAGCACGCACCCGGCACGGCACGCGCTGACGCAACGCTGCGCAAGGTGACACAGCACCCCGGAGTGGCGCGCGAGGGGCGCAGGCTGACGTAGGACTGCGCAGGGTGACACAGCACCCGGAGCGGCACACGGCAGAGCCAGACGGCCACCAGAGTGCCAGGAGCAGCACGACTGAGCCGTTACAAGTACTGAGGCCTTCACTACTGTGCCAAAGTACTACACCAAGGCCAGTACTACGCCAAGTACTACACCAAGGCCAGTACTGCACCCAAGTACTACATTGAGGTCAGTACTACTTGAAGTACTGCACCAGCGGCCTGTACTTAAGGACTTGGAGGGGGAGTGAGACTACTCAAGCTGTGGCCTCAAGGAATCCCAAGTGAACTCCAAGGAGTTGTGACCCCTTGAGGTGGGTTGGCTGCTCATTCCTGCACAGGTCCAAGTAGTTGGGGGAAGGAGTGTGTACAGGCGGGCCCCTACAAAGGGACTGTGTCCCCCCAGCCTTGGACCCAACCCGTTTTGAGGGTTGGTAGACCTTAGGAAAGTCCTAGAAGTGGGCCAGCCTTCACCAATAGGAGTGACCCAGGGGCCGTCGCGATCCCCGGCTGGTAAGGCACTAGGCCACCCACAGTTCTTCCCTGCCCCAGGCAAGGGGCGATTGCCGCAGCATTAGGATTCTCCTTAGAATCCTAGTACTGTAGCCGGTGAGGGGGGAACCGTGTCTATTAAGGACTACGTCTCAGGGGATCCTGAGATTGGGGAGTTCCGATAGCTCCCAGTCTACAACTACAGGAAGACCCAGTACCATCAGTATCCAGTCTACCCATTGTTAGACCGCTTGAGGCATTTCTGAGCCGAGAGCGAGAGTTTTCATCACTGTTGTAGCCAGAGGAGAGATGGCGGACTCTCGTGAGGCACGGAATGGACGGAACGACATGGATGTCGACGTGTGTTCTTCAGGATCCGTTCATCCACCTGTAGCTTCATCAAGTACTGTTGGGCCATCACCTTCTTTCAGTCAGCAGGGACCAGTATCGACAGCAGCTTCAGCAGTAGCGGAGCAGACTGCCATCCAGGCAGCTCAGCAGAGTGTTGTGGCAGGACAGCAGGCTCATAAGGCTACTCGAGCCAGCATAGCTGCTGTCCAGCAGAGCGCTGCGGCGGGCCAGCAGGCCCAACAGGCGACCTTTGTGAGCGCTACAGCACTGCAGAGGACTCATGAGCTAGAAGAGGGAGCAAACAGGACGTTAACAGAGGTTCAGACAGGGATGCAGACGTTGCATCAGGATCAGGTGGAGACGCGCAGTATCGCTCATAGTTCCGCGGCACACAGTTCAGAGGCCGTTCGTATGATGGAGGAGCTCCGGAGAGCCCGTTTGGAGGATCAGAAGGACTTCCAGTCTCGATTAGAGCAGTTGGAGACTGCATTGAGGAGGCAGATGAGCATCTCGGACGGAGCGGTGAAGAGGCTTGATTCAGTCCAACAGGAGTTGAACACTGCTCAGAGTGAATCGAGATCGCTGAGGCAGCAACTTCAAGAATCGAGTTGGAAGTTGTCTAATCTTTCTGAGCAGCAGACGCGAGCCCAGCAGGTGCAGGATCAGCGGTCAGCGGAGGCATCTGCTAGGGAGACGACCATCATGCAACAGGCAGAGGAGATAGCGGCGCGTTTCGATCAGTTGCAGCGTCAGGCATCTGGAGGACAGGCTAGCACCTCACGGCCTGTTTCCACACCCAGGATGACCCCGCCTGAGCCCATGCAGACAGAGCCTTCAGCTCCGTTTGCACAGCCCTGGGTGTTCTCTCAGCCTTTGGAGAAGGCTCAGGAGTCCCTATTCAACGTGTCAATTAAACCACCAGAGCCACCGGCGTTTACGGGAGACAGAGAACAGGACATCGTCTGTTGGTTGAACATGGTGAAGGATTATTTGGCTCTCGTTCAACCAAGTGAGATGCAGGCAGTGTCCTACGTCATCCTTCGTTTGCAGAAGAACGCCAGATGTTGGTGGGAGGCGGAGTTGGTTTCACGGGGTGGACACAGACCGGACACGTTGGAGGAACTGATGATGCTATTGCGGGCCCAGTTCGAGTCACCTGTCCGTGAAAACAGGGCTCGAGCTGAGCTATTGAGGTTGCAGCAGAGGTCGACGGAGACAGCGAGCACGTACATGGCTCGCATGAAGACATTGTTGACAAAGGTCCCAGGCTATGACTACAAGACGGCATTACAGCAGTGGATATTGGGTTTGAGACAGCCTTTCAGACTAGAGGCAGCAAAGGCTTACCCCAAGACTCTTGCAGAGGCAGAGGCCCTGGTGTGCAGATTAGAGGACGCCATGGAGTTTCGCAAGGGCGGACGTGAGGATTCGTCCAAGCAAAAGGCATCAGGATCAGGCAACCAGGACCAACAGAAGAAAAAGAGCCAGCGGTATAGGCAGACGGGTGGACCAAGGGATAGTGGGAAGAGTACCCAGCAGCAGCAGCCGCCAGTGCAGAAGAAACAGTTCTTTCCGCCACGACAGTTTACCAGTCAGTATCCTTCGACTAGTGGTCAGGGGCAGACTAGTCGCCAGCCCTATCCCCCACATCCCTCGGGTGTTGTTACATTCCCTCCCAACACCAGGAGGAACGATGGGCCTGACCGTCGTGGAAAGGGCAAAAGCGGCCAGAAGAAGCCCAAGGTGGCAGTGCTAGCCACCAGTGAGGAGTTGAGAGGATTGGCCGATCAGTTGGATCGGGAGGCTGCACAGCAGGCAGCCGGGTCGGATTCCGATGTTTCCCCACGTCCGAGGTCGGGAAACTGACTGGCTCCCGCTCTGGCCAGTCAGGACTGCATCGGGAGCTTTTGGGACAGCCTAGTCAGAGGGGCTGTACCCAGTATCACACGCTCAGCTACGGACAGAGAAAGCGCCATAGGAGACGGGGGAAGTGGAGGCGCAGGAGGGAGAGACGACGGTACCGTCGGAGACGCCGAGCTGTAGCACTAGTCTCAGCACGACAAGGGGAGGTGGTACCTTCAAAGTCCATTTCATTCGTGGAGAGGACCCCTACGTCGTTGATTCAGAAGATTGGGATGACACCGGTTTCTGCTGAGGGCACCCCAGACCCTAAACCGAGTGTACAGGACCACCTGCTTCTGGTGGTGAAGGCGGTGGTGAACGGCACACGTGTGTCGGCATTGGTGGATAGTGGCGCTAGTCGCTCCTTCGTCAGCGACCAGCTGAGGACTCGTCCACCGTTGGATTTTATTGGGGCTTATTCTTCGTTGGAACTTGCCAACGGAGAGACAGTAGTCTCCACCAGGATAGCCCCAGATGTGCTGTTATGTATCGGGTCGGCACAGAGTCGTGTTTCACTTACAGCTGTGCCCATGATGGAGGGGATTCAGGTCATCCTTGGACGGGATTGGCTTGACATTGTGAATCCCCTGGTGGATTGGAGAGCAAACTCCTTGGTGATCAGGAGTGGTGGTGATTTGGAGGTGATCAAAGGAGTTAAAGTGGAGAGTGCGACTCAGTGCCATATTACCGACAGAGGTCTACCCGGTCTTCAGCGCAGTTTTACGTTCCTCAGAGACACGCCAACTACGCAGAACTGGAGAGAGCAGTTCGCCCGATTGAGCTCACCCACATTCTGGGAATATGAGCCATCTGCAGAGTGGACGCATGTGGATGCGGGGCGGACATCGCCGAGGACGGCAGATGCTCCCCAGGGGGGAGTAGTTGATGTGCAAAATCCAGAGAAAGTGGATTCCCGATCTCCAAAATCGTCAGGGGTGAAGACCACAAGAACAAAAATCGATTTCATATCGATGAAACAGGCGGTGAGATGGGCCAAGAAGACGAACGAGCCTATGTTCTTGTGTGTTCTTCGAGCCAATTCGTAGCCGGATGATGGGAGTAAGAGGAGAAAGGCCAAGGCAGGGGCAGCTAAGGGCAGTACAGAGTAGAGGTGGCCACACTCGGGTACCGTCCGCTCCGTTGCGTCCGGTTCGTAAAAGTGAGTGTGATATTCGTCCGGTAACATCCGGTCCGCTGTTTGCCGTACTGCCGTCCGCAGAATCCGGCTCTCACTTTTTCTTCACCGTTATTTGCCGTTAAATTAACGGAGGGCGTGCGCGGCGTCCGGTCCGCGACAAAACATCCGTGGATTCATAATTTTGGTCCGTTCTGTCCCGTAGGTACTTGCTTTCCAGCCACGGCAAGGTCAAGGCGAAGTTGCCAGGGGTTTCCATTTTGCAGCAGCTCGAATTGTGTTGGTTGCACGCTTCATAAACGTGTGTGGGCGTTTTCCAGGTCATGTATTCTGCGGTTTGTAATACATGGAGTGTTTTGGAGAACTGAACAACACACAAGCCGTGTGTAAAGTTCCAGTGTATGGCATGCCAACCTGCACCACTTGCTGCGGCTGGTACTGCTGCATAGTACGCAGTGCGCACCACACTCCCATTGCAAGTCTTCCCGGCCATTGCAGCAAGGGTTGGGCATAGTTGCAATACCAAACGCGGACACACAAACACCCACATCACTTGAGGCAGGCGGCAAAGAGGGTTCACCTCTGAACACAGCTGAGCCACTCAACATACTTGGGAATGGGTGATACGTATCACATATAACGATGGGTTGCTGCGGCGGTACTCCACAGTTTCCACGCCAGGGCAGCGAGTGTAAAGCCCATCCAACATAGTACGTCGAAGTTCAATAGCTCAACACATGAAAACGGGCAATGAATAATACGAGTCGTTACTTGTTATCGTCCATCTCTACCTATTGCACCCTCACTGCGGCGGTACTCTAGAAGTTTCCACGCCAGGGCAGCGACTGTAAAGTCTATCCACCAATCGCAGTATTTGTTGGGACGCATTTCTTGAATAAAATTTCTTCTATCTATATGATACCCAAGGTTCATCCACCACTCAACATAGTGTGTTCAAGGTGTGCACATCAACACAGGACAACGGAATATTACAAGTCATGATATCTTATCTTCTATCTCTATGGTAACCGCACCCTTGCTGCGGCGGTACTCCACAGTTTCCACGCCGGGGCAACCAGGGTGGTCACCGGTGGTGATCCAAACTTTGGAATCCAAAGTCACTACTTCCCTCCCTTCCCTCCCTTCCCTCCCTTCCCCCCCTTCGTGCGTCGATGCGCTAGCTTCTGCTGCGACCATCCACTCTCTGCCATCTATCCGCCGCCTGACTTTCACCCCTGCACGTCTCCTTCCCCCCTTCCTGTTGTGTCTGTGCCGCCGCTTTCGGCCATCCTTATAACGTTGGCCCCTGTTGAGGGGCCGCTTCCGACCTAACACAGGCACATAATACACTGTTTCCCCAGCCAGGTGACGGCAAGTACTGCCACATACTGGTGGTAGCACGAAAGCAAAGACAACAGCTATTGTAGAGAAATGCAGCACGCCCTGTACAATGCACGGCCCCCTAAAGGTAACAAAGTGGTAAGACTTCCCTAGCCAGGTGACGGCGGGTACTGCCAGATAATGTTGGTGGCATGTAAGCAAAGACGATGGGTATTGCAGCGACAAGTGGTGCACCCTGTGCAGTGCATGGTCACATGGAAGGAACCAACTGCCAAGGTTTCCCCAGCCAGGTGACGGCGGGTACTGCCACAAAATGGTGATGCCACATAAGGAAAAACAGGCGATGGGTTATGCAGGGACATACAGCATACCCTGTACAGTGTGCAGCCAAAAAAAAGTAACAAAGTGGTAAGACTTCCCCAGCCAGGTGACGGCGGATACTGCCAGATAATGTTGGTGGCATGTAAGCAAAGACGATGGGTATTGCAGCGACAAGTGGTGCACCCTGTGCAGTGCATGGCCACATGGAAGGATCCAACTGCCAAGGTTTCCCCAGCCAGGTGACGGCGGGTACTGCCACAAAATGGTGATGCCATATAAGGAAAAACAGGCGATGGGTTCTGCAGGGACATACAGCATACCCTGTACAGTGTGCAGCCAAATAAAAGTAACAAAGTGGTAAGACTTCCCCAGCCAGGTGACGGCGGGTAGTGCCAGATAATGTTGGTGGTATGTAAGCAAAGACGATGGGTATTGCAGCGACAAGTGGTGCACCCTGTGCAGTGCATGGCCACATGGAAGGAACCAACTGCCAAGGTTTCCCCAGCCAGGTGACGGCGGGTACTGCCACCAACGAGGTGGCCATGCCAGGATGGTGCAGCACCCTACCCACCCACAAACACACACAGCCACAGCCGCCAAAGACAACAGCAAAATACGGTTCTGCAAGTGTAGTGGTAATCCACTCACCAAGTGAGGGTTCGTCTTGCGGCTCCTCTGCGCTCGCCATCCCCCTCCCGATAGTTTGTGGATCTGCATTGATGCAGCTTGGTGAGGCTGCAGCACCACACACAACGTTAAGTACATTTTTAACTTATACGCAGGACAGTAGGTGCCCGAATGGATGCATGGTTTCCAGCCAGAGGCATAAAAGCCTTGGATTACCAGCCTTAGAATCAACATTGCGATTGTACCCGACTTCCCGCGATGTTCCCTATAGCACCCAGCCACAATAGGCGACACTCAGGCTTGCTGCACAGAGGTGCATGTCCACCGCACCTACACGTCCCTCATGTCGAAGGCGTCTCTGCCTGCTTTCCGTTTCAGCACTGGTCGCACCTACAATGCAACACAGTTGGTGAGG
>CAJHUC010001355.1:0-38139 GCA_905146915.1 Ostreobium quekettii | reverse complement strand
AAAATAGAGAAGATTGGGATGTCCAAACCCAGCTCGCCATCAGGATTCGATTGGCCCTTCGTCACCAAAGAAATAACCCACTTAAGAAGAAAACAGGAAATGAATCCATCAGAAATTGAAAATAGAAAGATGCAGTCAAAGATAACCCCGGATTCCAGACACCAAAAGCTCGTTGGGAACGTACTCCTCCCAGCTTCCGTGCGTGTAGGCCATGAGCCGGTAACCGTTCCTCCAAATTGCACGGGTGCCTTGGTCGTGAAAGAAGTCATAGGACGGACGGAGTAGGACCTTCCAACGGAGTTGGAGTGGGGACAGGTCGTGGTATACCCTCAGTCCACGAAGTTCAGGAGGGCAGTTGTCCGAATAGAGCACTTTCTTGGCCCTCAAAACCCGCACCTTCTCCGCCAGGTCATTAAAAGCTATAATGACCGGGCGGGTGCGCGTTGATGAAAAGCGTCCGGCCCGGAAGCAATTCCGGGTCCGGACCGGCCCGCCGGCGAGCTCCGCCAAGGCGCGGGAGACTTTCGCCTCCAGGTCCTCCTGCGTCTCTTGCTCGGCGTCAACGAGTCCGCGAAGGCAGACGTTGAGGCGGCGGAGTTCCGCCTGAAGCGCCAGAACTTCATCGATTCGCGCCGGCCGGATCGATGCGGAGTACTGCGACATGCGCCTCGCAGCGAGCTGCGAGTGAAACATGCCGGTTTGGCGCCGGCGCCAAGGTGGGGGCGCGTCAAGATCGGGGAGGCCGCCATCCGGCTCGGGGGCCGGGCGCTTGGAGGGGCCAGGCGCTGCAGCATCAGCGCCGAAGGTGGCCTGATCTTCGGGGGAGGGCGATGACGGGTCCGCGAGTTCCATTTCCGTAGGCCGGGCCTTCGCGCCATCCATAGCTTCCAAGGGGCAGGTTCGCAATGCGGGCGGAACGGAACCCGCAAAGGGGTCCTCTGCACTCGCGGGGAAGTGCCTTGACGGCGGGGAGGTGCGGGGGAGATCGCCCCGCATGTCTCGCCGGACGGCAACGGGAGAGCGTCCCCTCCGAGGGGGGCGCGAGGAATCCGCAGAAAGGGTGCTGCATGGCGAGGACGGCCGTGCAGTATTGGCTGCAATCGTCAGGTCTTGGGTAGGGAGTCTTGGGGCCACTTCTTGGGCAGCGGGGGGCAAGGCGATTCCAATGGCAGCGTCGCGGGGGGCAGGTCCTCCTCCGGCGTCCATGGCCTGCGGCTCGGAGCCGCGAATGGCCTGCGGCTCGGGGCCCCCCCTGCTGACCGCCCGGGTCGCAGCGTCCGCCGCTGCGTGCGCGATTGCGGCGTCCCTTCGCCGCCGCGTAAGCTCCGCCCGTATCCGCCGCATCAAAGTCGCCTTGGGAACGTTCATGTTCCCCCGAATCCCGAGCCGGCGGTACTCGGCAACAAGCACATGCTTGTTCCGCCGCGCCAACTCGTCGCAGTAAGCCGCGACGGCGTTCGCCTCCCCGGAAACGTGGAACCCAGGGGGGGTTCTTTCCGGATGGACTCGCGCGGGGGCGCCGAGCAGGTCGGCCTCCCCCGTGACGCCGCGTAACCGCGCCGTAACGGCCCGGGGCGAGGCAGCACCAGAAAAAGAGCGGGAGAGCGCCATGGCAAGAAAAATTGTGTGTGTGTGTGTGTGCGTGCAACACTTGGAACTAGTGGAATTTGAGTGTATAGGCTGCGAAAACTTGAACTTCATTGCAGGGGGGAATGAATTGCTCTTCTCCAGAAAGCAACAATACCGCCAAAGAGAGCTGACGTTTACCTCCTTGTCTTGTGTTGCACAACTTCTTGAGCATTGGTTGATTTTGGGTACAGAAAGTGGGGAGCATCGCGAAGCCTCTCGATCGCTGCAGTCGCACCAACGCCTTGATACACCGATGTTGTGCAAAGCCAAGTCACACACGTGATGGGCCTCGTGGATGAATCCTTGTGTTGCGAGGATGGCACCCACCACCAGGATGTGCAGCAATGCTGCTGGATTGAAGGGCACAAATGGGAGCTGTGGATCTAATGCAGAGTTGCGACACTAAGATGCAGAGAGGATTGCGGACTGTCAGAACGCCTCATGTCAGGATGCACACCAATAAATGAGTATATGGAGCGCGCAGTTCTGCGAAAATATGATCGCAACGGGGACCAGGAGTGCGGAGGAGAGAGGAGCATCGCTCTGAACATGGAAGCCCATCCTTCATTTCCGGCAGAAAATAAAGCAGATACAGTGCCTGGTTTTCTTCCAGTCTGAGTCAATGACTGCTGCACATGTGAATGACTTCTGTGCACCCAGACTGCTGCTGTGTGTACTTACGAACAACCTATTAGCCTACAAGAACATCAGGCTCATGCAAACACTGCAACCGCTGCAAGTCCCACAAGGGCCACAGGCCCCATACCTGGGTCGATAGAATGCTCATACACTAAACAAGGCATAACCCACATCTACCCGTGCGCCTGGCTAGTACAGCAAATGTAGCTCAACATGAGAGTTCTGAGCTCAATAACGGTCGCCTATACTTTTTTGGAAAGTGCAAAAAACACCTCAACACTTGCATCCAACACTGCTAAGCTGCCTTTTCCTGTTCTCCTGTTGTACAGCCCAATTGTGCACGACAACACAGGTCAGCAACAATGTCCACCTCAAAACCCCAACGAGCACTTGCTGGATCCAGTGCTCAATGTGTTCCATGCAGAACATGTCTCCAGCACCACAACGGTGTACTCCTGCTTGCCCACCTGTGAGTGCTATGGTATGAAGCCTAACGCCAGAAAGCAATAATGTCCCCAGCAGGGACAGTGTAGGAGGAAGGAGGAGGTGCAAGCTGATAAGAACAGCCAGATGTGCATGAGAAGAAAATGGAAAGACAGTGGGAAACCGATGCGCAAGCAACTGACACCAACCAGCCATTGCAGCCTGTCCCCCACTGGCAACAGTGCCTGCAAAGCCATAACCAATCCTGACCTCACTATTTTCAAGCCATTCCCAGTGCATGCCAGAATTTGTCCAATTTCAAGCACCTGAACAGAGCAACCCTCTGCTACACCCCCTTCGCAGCAATAAGGCCACTGGGCTGGTATCTGTGGCCTCTGCTCAGCCACAGCACGCAGCCTTGAAGTCAAATGTTGAGCACCACAATGTCATCGCGGAAAGTGCAGGGGCACAGAGACTGGACCCAGAACTGAGATCGCTGAGGAGATTGCTTAGATGGTGGTCTGGAGCAAGGGCACGTCTCACTAAGCAACACCACAATCAAACAATCTACTATGGTGCCATGCACGCACTGCAAAGTCGACGCAGTCCTGATGCAGGCAACCGGTATAGTTCCTGGTGGAATGACTCCCAGCACGTGTGGGGCCTCTGTCAAACAGACAGCCACAATTGTTTGCAACATCCTGCGCTCCTCAGGCAAGGTGGTGGGTGTGCATCGGGTCTTGTGGCCTACGTGGGCATCTCCTGGGGGCGTTGGCCAGGTGGCACATATGCCCCAAAACCTGGTCTCACACGTACCTCTCTCCTCTGCCTGCTGCACCGCAAGCTAGGGGCGTCTTGGGAGATGCTCCCATCGTGGTTAGACCTCGTAGTCGCTTCTCTAGGGGGGGTAGATGCCTCACCTGCACTCCCATTGTCCTTTTGCCCCTGTGTTCCTTTGCCCACGCCAGTCCCTTTGTCAACTTTTTCAGTTGGTGGCCGAGATGCAACCTCTGGGTTCTTGTTGTGCGGAGGCGTGTAGGCGCCGTATCCGGCCCTCACGCGCACCTCTCGCCTCCTGGGCTTGGGCGTGTCCTCCAGTTTGCACTTTGAGCACAATTCGTCGGCCAACTTTTGCTCTTTTCTCACTGCGGCACATCAGCAGGGACGGCGTCAATGTCTGTGCGCATTGAAAAGGGCAGAGCAAACCCACTGGGCCGGCACAAACAAGGTGAGTGTGGTTGTAAGAGCAGCGTGCAGCAATCTTTCACAACGAAATCTCGACATCAAAAGGCTTGCAGAATCAGATAAACGAATGCTTGACCTCCATCGAAACGCAACGCTGCCAAACAGACGCGGAACAGGAAAAGGAGTCCTGATCGTTGTGGTTCAACAGCCAGAACTCACTGTCGCTGGTCCGTTCAACCCGCTGCTGCGACTGCTCCTCCTCGTATTGCCGCCGGGCCAATTGGTTATCAACCTGCAGACCAAGCGAGACAAGCAAATCAGCCATTGCGCTTGGACTACCAGATACGTCAAGTGCCTCTTGCCCTCGCATATTCTTCTCGACTGGTGTCCGTGGACGCCACCAAGTCGCTTCTCAAGGGGCTAGGCGTGATCCGCGACAGCAGCTGACATCGCTCAAGAGCACGCGTGTGCAAAAACGGCAAGGGAAAATGTGTTTCAACGGAACGGGCGCGCCATTCACGCACTATGAACTTCATGAAGCCATGCTCCAGGTTCAGCCTTCGAGGGGCCAGCTGCGATTCTGGTCCCGCTGTGCCTCCGAGAATGGCAGGCGATGTGTCGCTGTCACCTTCTCCTCCGGCAACTGAGCCACCGCGGGTGGTTGGACGCCCCTCCATGGCCGACCGCAGTGGCGCCCTCCCTGCAGCTTGGAAGATGGGTGTGGCGCTTGCCGGTGGGATGTTGCGGCCAATTGAGGTGGCCACTGTGCTTGCAGGGCGATGCCGATGCCCAATGCCCATGTGCCCTGCCCGCCCAAAATCCTCTTGGCACTCCGGATTCTATTGCCCTTGTTTTCTTGGGGTTGGAAAATAAAAAGCACTTCTGTTGCGCTCAATTTCTGTGCAAACATCCTCACTGAGACCCGCCCAAGGTGTGTGCAGTCAACTCCCTCCCTGTGCAGGAAAGGAATCCTGCCCGCTGCTCTGTGCTCTGGGCCGCAGCGTCACCCAGCCATGGAGGACTGCGCAGGAAGGATGGTCATGCTGGGGAGGCTGCCGTCGTCTTCTGTACGGTTTGACTTGCGACCCGCGACAACAGACCGCTGGCCGCCTTGCCAGCTTCCACATATCTTTGCCCGGAAGCGGAGCATGTTCTTTCGTTTTGGAATAAACAGTCGACCCACCAACAATCGATCCGCAAACAATTGATCCACTTGGAGGTTCCTTGGGGTTTCGGAACATGCACTCAAGAGAAGCACAACATACCATGGCCTGTGTCAAGGCCATGCCAAGGCCCTTTGGAACGTGGCCAAGGGGAGTGGTTTGGCAGAAGACGGGCAGTTTGGCGTGATCCTGCTACAGCCTTTTGTTGCTGCCAGACATCTTCCAATCTGGAAGTACCCTTCCGTGTTCGATTGGCAGACTGCAATGCACCCTTGGAGAAGATTGAAGCCCGAGTGGAGGCAAGTCTCTTTCCCAACATTTGGGGAATCGTGACCTGACCTGAATGCTGGCACAAAATTCGCATTCATTGCTTGCTCATCACTTCCCAGTCGTGATGGGCCATTGAAATTTGTGCGACAGAGACACATTGGTGCACTGGGTGCTGGGCAAGCTCAAGCACAACAAGAGCAGGAGAATATCAGAGAGAGACTGGAGCAAATGGTGAACAAAATTTGCACGTTTGAGCATACCATGCGTTCACAATTGTGATTGCTTGACAATTCAACGGGAAACCCCAGGAAGGTTTCAGTAACCTGGAACTGCAACGTGGCCATGAGGAAGCTTGGCCAACCCTGAGGCCCATCATGTGGCCTCAACATGCTGCAACGATGTGCTGAACGACCTTGCCTGGGCAGTGAGGCCACAGACTCCAACAAACTGCAGCTGGTGATGCAGCACAGCACTCCTGACTCAAGTTCCACAACATTTAAACTGTGGATGGGTGTGTGCTGGTGTAGCAACTGAAAGCAGAAGAGCTGGAACATTTCCAAGGACGGGTGAAGAGGAGGGCAGCAAAGATGGAAAAGAGAATCAGGGCAGAGAAGCTCAGTCAGACAGTTGAGGCAAGTACTGCTCTGCACAGTCATCGGCAAGGGATTTATTTGTGTGCGCCTGCCTATCGATGGGAGTTCACAATGCAGACAGCTGAGGCCTCCCAATTTGGGGGAAATGAAATTTTTGGATGGAGGTGGGGCATTGCAGATGCACAGCATACATTTTCATTCATGTAGGTGAGTACTGGCGATGTGCTGTGCAGGTCGAAGGTCAAAAAGGGAGGCTAGCCCGGTTGAGGGAGTATGGCAAGCATGTGCAACAGAGAAACACTGCAAAACTCAAGAGGTCCACACGCCCATCCAAGGCATGGTTTGAATGCATGCACTGTATTTGTGCAAAACCAGCTTGTGTACAAGTGTACTGCAGAAGGCTGATCTGATAGATGTGGGACAATGTCTTGGCGTCAAACTTGCATACTTCCTCCCTTCCCTTCTCTTTTCTCCTTTGGAGCATTGACATCAGCACAAGGGTATACACTGCTGCACAACCCATAAACGTTTTATAACCATGGGGGACACATGCACAAGCGCATTCGTTATCACAGTGGAAATTCAACATCGATGGCGAGCAACGTTTTCCTTGTGTTTCAGGTGCTACAGACCACCTCTTCACAGTCTGCACAAAATAGACTTTATTGCAATTTTGGTGTTCATGCATGCTCTTGAACTTGGCAGCACAGAAATTTGAATGCTGTTCCCCCCCTAAATGACAAAATGAGGCATACATAGCCTTGCAGTGGTGCTCACCTTCACCATATGCACCTAAAATCACATTGTGCTTGGCGGATTGCCTGTTGGGCTGAACAGGGTGGGAATACGAAGATGCCCTGTCATCTGAACACTGAACGGTTGCCTGCCGGTGACCTTCGCGAATCCCATTGTGAGCAGCCATTACACCAGGGGACGCTGGCACAACCACTGCCAAAGGTAAGAAATGTAGTCCATCATTGTTGGCATTTGGGTTGAGGGCCAAATGTGCCACACACGCGTGCGCGCACGCATGCTGTGTGCCTGCTTATAAGGGGCTGCTTCACTGTATGATCTGCGTTTTGGCGCTTGGCATTGCGTCTTGACATTAGCACACACACTTTGATCTGTTCATGTGTACTTCTGGCATCGGGCGATACCCTGACCTATAACAGCAAAGTCTCCTGAAGCCAGGAGTCATCAGGAACAGTATGCTGCTAAAAAGAGAGCACCAAGACTCCCAATATTAAACAAGAGCGCCAAGTTGCACTACACAGCTGAAGATGAAAGCACACAATCACAAGAGCGGCAGTGCCATGAACATTGGCCAAGACCCCTTGCATGTGATTGAGTTGACCTGGTTGTTGCCAAGCATTTTTGTCAAGCTTCCCCAGCGGAAATCCATTTTTCTTTCCATCACAATGCAATAACACCTACAGCATGGAAAATGTGCCCCTTTTTCAATTCTCGAGAATGTGCGGGAGATGTGCAGCATGTGGCCAAGTGTGCTTGGTGAGAAAGAGGATGGGAAAAAGAGAATTCGCAGGGCCTGGGTTAGTCTATGTTGTGGAAGTGTTTCTCCCTTTCTTGCTACATGAATCTTGGTTAGGCTGTGTACATGTGTGAGGTTTGGTTTTCAGGTGACAGACATGTTGGACACCTGTTCCTGCATCTGGGGAGTGCATGGCGTGGGATAGGATACAGTTTTCATGCCAGTGTGGTGCACCTGCATCCCTCAGGTGATGTCAAGGAGATTCCTCTGTCACTGAACGTCTTCTGCTTGCCAAAGGTAGCTGTCATCAGGGAAGTGCCCAAAATATCAGAGGAGCAGTTGCAAGAACTTACAATGCAGCGCCAAGCAACAGCTTCCAAGCAGAAGAAGACTTCCTCAGCTGCCAGAAAATCTAACAATAGGAGTCATGCTTTGGCAGTAAGGGGATGCTTCAACCAACATTACTCACCTGCAGCAACATTCATGCAATTGTGTGCAGAGCAACTTGGCCGCCTTTTTGCTGCAGACATTCTTGGTGAATGTACTTCACAATTGCCAGTCGCTTACCTCAGCCACCAGGTTTCATAGTCTGCCAACTTTAGTTCCTGTTCCAACGATCCTTTGGCCTTTGCAGGATATGAATGATGGCGCCACCAGTGCTGATGTTGATCCTATAGCACAATCAGAGACGAATGGTTCAGCAAGTGAAAAAGAGCTGGGCTTGTGGGAGACACCACAATTGGAGAACGGAGGCGCCACGTTGGATAACGGTACAGCTTTAGCAACCCGCCATGCAAATTGACCATGAGCACACACCAGCCAACTTTTACCCTAACCTGCACAAGAGGTGGTGTGTGCACTATCACCACTGACTTGTGCTCACATTATGTGGTTCTGCTTCAGCTTATGACCAGCCTTGGAGGAACGGAACCGCAAAGAGAGGACTTGCAGATGAGCAGCACAATGCGCGCGCGAGCGACAGAGCTCGGGAAATGATGCTCAGCCATGTTGACAAATGGGAGCCACAGATGGCAGGCAGCCTGGGCGTCAGAGCTGTGGAACCAGCCTTCAGTGCCCCCAAGGGTGACCTTCCCACGCTTGGACCGCTGGGCGAGCAGTCGTGGCAGTCAGTGCGATGGCGGTCCTGGCAGACTGTGGAAGGCAGCCCGTCGCCAACGCACAGGTTTGCAGGCTGGCGTTTAGCTTCGCTGCCAGAATCGCTTGCCATCGCCTCTGCTTGTTCGAATGCTGCACTGCTCAGCTCCGGTGTTGAATGAGCGCAGTTGCCGTGGGCATGCTGCCAACTGCATTTTCAGCAAAAAGGCTGGACTGCGCCCTGGTGTGTGTACTCTCCTGTCAGTTGAGGCTCAATCCGTTTATCTTGCAGTTGACTTTCCAGCAAACAAAGCATTTCGTGCCCATGAAACACAAAACAACACAACATGAGCTGAAAGGAGGACAGGGACTGTCCTGTAAAATCCAACAAAGGGGTGTCTATTTCCATGCCAGACTGCAGAAACTTTGGCAACATTCACTTTCCAGGAAGGAAGAGTGGTAGCACCTCCTTGGTGTATTGTGCATAACACGGTGGAGCAGGCAGGCTTCGTTTCTGCTGTGCCCATGCATTCCAACACCCAAGCGCACTGCGCTTCTACTATAGGACACAATGCTCTTTCATCATTCACTGGTTGTGCAATCCACCATCCATTGAATGTTGTGTGCAGGAAAAATTCTCTGGATGCCTGCGAACCCACAGGGCAACGATTGAACGAGAGGATTGGCTGTGCACCAGTCACTGCGAACGGGTCCAGGACAAAAGCAGCAAAAAAACGCGTCGATGCTGGGTTGCTCAGCAATCCCACAGCCAAGGCAAGTTTGCAAGCAAAGGTGAGGTTGCAGCCGGCAACAGAAGCATCCCAACAGCAGCGCCACAGGTGCTTGGCCGTCTTGATATTCAGTTGAGAATCCGCAAATGGCTTTGTGGGCTGTGTCCTTGTGAGAGCAAGCACTTATGTCGTGGTACCCTGTGCATGGTGTCCTCACCATTGTCAGCAACACAGAGGCTACACAGCACTGTGCGGTTTGGACAGACAAGGGAAACACATCTGGATTGGGAAGCCACATTCAAAATGCTAACTAATGAAAATGCAAGCACGACATCTGGCGATCACCTCTGGCAGGGCCATGGTCGTGGGGATGGGGGGGGGCATTTGCCATGGATCCATTGTGTAGCGATGATATCCGAACACCAAGTGCCCCCTCCTGTTGTCACTAGTACTGAAAGCAGCAACAACAAGCAATCCAGGGGAAAATGTTGTGAGCAGGTGTCTGCAGCTGGCGGTACCATCCCTTCACTCTGTGCCTGCCACAGCCTGTCACCATTGGATCCATCATACACGGACCACTGCTGCATGAACTGTCCACTGTACAAGAATCCCAAGGCACAGGAGAAGCTCCTGAAATCTGTGATACACACGCATGCACAGTGATGCACCAGACAATGTGTCATCGTGTGTTGGGCATTTGAAGTTGAAGCAGCATAGTAGCATAGGGGATGTGATCTGCTGTAGTCAAGGTGAGTGGGCGACTGGAGAACAAGGAAACTGTGAAGATGTGCTGGCAACTTGGGGCACAAACATGGGAATGCGTGCCTGTGAATGAAAGCAAAGGAAAACCGACGCTTGGGACAATACCAATTTGCGCAGATACATACCACAGAGGCTTGTCTCTGTGAGCTAATGTGAACAGCTGTGACTTTCTCCTTGCGTGTGCTTTTCCGTGCTTTGCCCCCGAGCGGGCTGGGCACAGCATCCAACACGCTGAGCCCTTGCTGGTTCTGTACCAGCTCAAGAGAATCGCCAGTACCTATTAATTCACAGAGCATCCCCTGGGTCCCATGGCAACGGCAATACCTGCAATCCAATATGAACGTCATCAGCCAAGCGTTTCTCAACTTCCATGTCTGTCACTTGCTTCGATGCATCGGAGGTGCTGCCGATGTTCTCTTACACCACTGTGCGCCCATGGACATGAGAGTTTGACCACTTTGTGCGAGCACCCTGAGCCGGAGTCCTAAAGCCAGCAGCAAGCCTTCAGATCAGTGGCCTTGCGGTCCCAACCTGCTTTGCCATGATAGCGCAGGTCCATCTCTCACCCAGGGGCCGTGGAATGTCTTGACAATGCAGCATAGTTGTTCACTGCATGGCATGCAGAGCAGCCCGTCCAATGCTGGTCGCCGTTTACAAAGTATATCATAGATGTGCTGCAAGCATGAAAAAACTGGTGCTGGTCGGCATCAAATGCTCATTTCCCATTGCAATCCAATATTGTGTTGTTAACAGCTTTTTCATGCTCGTTTCCAAACTGCAGACACTTTTCAAGTGGCCAGTTCCTTGTCAGGCTGTCCAGGAGCAATGCACCTATCTCTCTCGGCAAACCACGAACATTCTCAAGCATCCGGCCATCCCTATCCATCTGATACGGGAGTCGTCCTTGCATCCGTGGCCATTCCTGGGAATGGCAGCGCTGGCTACCCCATTTCGCAAGGAAGTCGGGCCAAACCAGGTCGTGCTTGCGATGGCTGTCTGCCAAATGCCCGCTGCAATCAGCACAAGGTGTGCTTGTCCCCATTGGATACCTGGGCACACACACTTAGGAGAATCTGCTGAGCAGATCCACTGTGGCAGATCCGATTGGCCCACAGCAGCTTGTTGGTGTTGCGGAACGGGCAGCAACATTGCTTCACATTCGCCAAAGCTGCAAGGGGGCCACCGTCTCCTCTAACATCGCCAACACGGGCAGTCAGCGTCGTCCTGCACCCTGTGTAGAGGCTTGTGTTTCAGTGGACGTCCTACATTGCACCCTGAAGTTGCACTCCTGGGTTGATGTACTGTTGTGTTGGCATGCCACCTCTTTTGATTGGCTGTGGGAGGTACACTGCATCGTATGCCACCATGCATACACCCATAGCAATGGATGCTGTACAACATGGACTATCGTTTCTTGTTTTTTGCCTTCTTGACATTCTTCCTCTTTGCACTCTTTTGTTTTCTTCTCGCCGCTGCACCTGTGTGCAGCACACACTTGGGCTGTGAGTCTGCAGCAGCGGCCACCACGCAAGCCGTTGAACAAGTGACGAACAAAGGGCTGCTTACTGGGCACAGTAGAGGCCTTCCCCGCCGAGCACACACCACCCTGATGTGCCCCCGGGTCTTCAAGTGCTGCCTTGGTGGCACTGATATCTATGCACCCTGGCACCAACAGCATAAGGCAAGGGTCAAGTACAACACAAGTGGGCACTGCAATCCACAGCTGCAAGCTCAGCGCACGGGAGAATGTGGAGAACCTGCTAATTCTCCCCAGGCCCACAACTGTCTAAATTATCTTTGGCTGAAGCAGATATCGGGACAGCAGTCTTAGCCTGGTTGACTGGTTGATGAGTGTGTGGTTGTAAACTGCTGGATGAACCACGACAGCACATGTGCAGCTTTGGGCCCCCTTTCATCACTTCGAGTAGCAACAACACATGAGGGCATCAGGACAAGTACAAAGCCAGGGGTTGTCTAATACCATGCAGTGGGGGTAGCTTCAAGAGATAAAGGCGTGATTCCTTTGGCACCAGTTGCACCTTCAGACATTGTTTATATCTGTCGTAATCTCCTCAAATCGTCAATTTTCGACTGTGGAAAGCAGTATTTGTAGGGCCATGCTGACTGTATACAGTCGGTTTCCAACTGCCAGGTACAGGGGTGCGATTTGCCAAACGTGATAAGAGCAGTCAATCAGAATTCAGGCAAGAGCAGATGCGTTGTTGCGCACTAAAAGCCCCTTATCAACTGCATATCACCTGCAAGGATGGTTCAGAAATGCTACGCAACAAAAGGCTCACTCAGGTGCTCCCGAGTTGATACATTCTGAACAAGCATAGTTGATGAAATTTTCCTGCAACTTCCGGCATTTTACTCTCTGGAAGGAGAATCTAGCTCAAGCTATCCTTACATAGTGCACAACAGTATTTTCTGCATTTTTGTGACTGCGACCAGGCAGACAGTACTTCTCACTTTCCCACCTTGTGTCGATGCCAAGGGCATCCCCAGACTCTGCGAATCAGCAAGGATCTCTTCCAGGAACTTCAATGCGAATTCGCTCGTCTTCCTGCCCTTGTTGCTGCCTTGTACTTTCACTGGCTGTTGAGGTTCTGCGCTCTTTTGTGGCTTTTGTGCTAGCTGTAACAAGGGAATGCTATTGAGTTTGCTTGTCAGATCCAACCAAGTTGGAATCGCAGGATTGACAGGTTCTTGTAGGACATATCACCATCAAGGCTGCATCACCAAGCTTGCGGCTGAAATCTTTGTTCCTGGATTGGCTATTTCACCAGGCTCAAAGAGAAAAATCTCACTAGCAACTGCACTGCAAATACAAATGTACTCGGCGACCACCACATTAATCCCAAGAGCCTTCAAGTCACAGAGCAACTGTAGATTAGGACACAGGGTTAACAGGCCAACCACATATATACAACACCAGATGCAGTGCAAGTGCCAGCACACGGCAAGCATGGCTACGCCTTTCCAGCCGAATGCAGCATCACAATACACCTTTAGTACACAAATTTGCGCAGAAGTCTCTGTCGCACCCACCTCTCTGAGCATCTGCTTCTGTTCCGGTGCCAGGTCAGGTATGGCACTGTCAATGAACCTGGCAGCGGCTGGCAAATTCACAGTTGCTGCTCGGCTTGTGGTGGCCAATTCGTGCTCATTGACAGCTCGTGCCACTTTCGCTGTGTACTGCACCACACGGTCCTGCATCGGATACACAATATCAGGGATTGTTCTGCACAAAGTCCCAACTGGCAATTTGTCAGACGTGTCGTACAGCAGCACCTCCTCCCTAACAACAGGTATGCTGCTCCTTCATGCGATGGAGAAGATGACGCACAAGCTGTTGGAGAAAAAACAAATAATCATGCAGATGCAACTCGGGTAGGGTTGGCAACGACGGTGATATCTGGGCATCGCAGGGCCCACAGCTTGGACCTGGCACAGAAACTTGGGCTGATCTGCACTGGAGAGAATGGGAATCGGAGGCTGGCTGTCAGCAGCACCAAAGCCACGGCCTGCCATCCCAATATAGGTTGATCCCTGGGGTGGGGGTGGGGGTGGGGGGGGTGGGGGTAGTGTGCTGCCTATTGCAACTGGGAAAGATGGGCAGGACCCTCAGTCGAACTGCCAGGCAACGACCGATGCAAAATTGAGAAACTGACGACAACCCACAAGGCATCGCGTTGCGCTCTCAGGCGAATTTTCTTGAGGCCGTTTTCAATACTTGAAGATGGTGCGTGGGTGTCCGAGTGCAGGTGACATAGTCCGTGTCTCCTGCACTCGGACACTCATGCACAATTTTCTAAGTATGAAAAATGGCCTCAAGAATTTCAATATCAGTAGTTCAACGTCTGACACGTTCTGTTTTCTGTTACGAAGGACAATCAGCACCCAATTCTGCGCTTTCGACCCGCACACAAAACGGTGCCGAGAGACTTCCGAGTCCAGCGCGAGCGCCGGCGCGATTTCGCATCTGCTCACGAAAGTGCTCCACTCGCCCGGGGGGGCCGCCGCACCTTCTCAATTTCGGCTTCTCGAGCGCCATCAGTCCCCAATCCCCTCGATTTGCAGTGCAGCTGGTACAGCGCCACGGAGGCGCGGGACACGGCGGCGTACCACTGGGCCCTCTCAAGGGGACCGAGCTAGCATCAGCACACCGCCGCCAATTCAGCAACAGATTTCACAGATTCAGCGTCCGCGGGTCGAATTCGCTTGCATGGAAATGCCCGAAGGGTCTGCATATGGGCTGCAGCGAGCCTGCCCACCTCTTCCTCCAATTCTTTCGGCCCCACGTCCAGAAAGGGCTGCAGCTCCCTCCGCAGCCAGTCGAGCTTCTCCTGAGCCAAGCGGAAAGCAATCGCTCAGCCCCGCGGCGCGGATGCGATCGAAAGGCGGCGCCGACGGCCCAGGCAGGCGAAGCCACCCTCACCGCGAACGCCTCGGTCTGCCTGCTCACTTCCTCCGGAAGAGCGACGTCCATGGCCACCCACACCCGGCTCCGCCCCAGTCCGGCACCGGCGCGCTCAACACCGTGCGAAACCACAACTCCCACGCACGCGGCGTGCTTGAGCACGGCACCCAAAAACCGGCGCTGGTCCCTCTGGCCCACACTGGTATGCCCCCTTGCAAAAATTCTGCACGTGCGCGTACTTTGCACCGCAAACCAAACCAATGTGAGCAGGAAAACCAGGGCGTTGTCATCATTATCGGGTTAACCGTACGCCCTCACGCACGCTCGCACACGGTCGCTCCTCAGGCACGGGAAGCGATACCGCAAGCAGATGCATTACAAGACGACCACATCAACTATATAGTGTTCACAGGAAATGTCCCCATTCAGTCACCCACTATTCCCACATTCACCATGTTTTATCACCATGTTCACAATGACAAATTACACCGTATTTAACACCATTCACCTTATAATTATCCGTTGTATATTCGCCGCCCTCACACGCTTCCCTGCGCTAAACAATCACTCTTTCAACAACTTCGTCCCTCAGATTGCATCCCTGTACGGCCTAAGCATGTCCGTATGCCTAACCCAGATTTTCCCCTCTGGCCCAAGCACCTCCCAAACTGCATTCGTTATAGGGCGAATCAACTGCCCCGGGCCCCTCCACCACGGTTCGAGCTTGTCCTTCAAAGTCTCGACTTTTGTGTTCCACAACCACACTTTGTCCCCTGCCTTGAATGTTCGCTGGATACGCCGCCCCTTTGTCCTGTGGTTTGCCTTTGCACGCTGCTGTCGTGCGTACTCGTGTAGCTGTCTCCACACAGCCCGAGAACTGTTCCACAACTGGTTGGGTGATCCAAACACAAGAGACTTAGGGGTCTCCTTACTCTCCTCTGGAGAAGAGAGAGGTGTGCCGTTGTAGATAGTCACTGCCTGCTCGACCATCCTGGCAAAATACTTGGGTTCCTCTGCCCACATTCGCCTCAAACGATTCAACAATGTTTGATTGAATCGTTCCACAAATCCAATGGATGCGTGGTGGTAGGGAGGTGAGTACTCTTGCGTCACTCCCTCTCGTACGCACCACTCCTTCAACTCCTTGGATTGTGTTGCCTTGCACACATCGGAACACAAGATCGAAGGTGCCCCATGCATTTGCGCCCACCTTTTTAGCCCTCTCACAATGTCTGCCCCTCCCGCACCCGTCACTGCCCACGCTCCCGCACGCCTGGTCAACATGTCCACTATGACAAGAACAAATCGCTTCTTTCCTACTTTCCTCTCAGGGAAAGGCCCCATGAAATCCAAGCCAATAACTTGACCTGGTTTCTCCGGCATATGCCAACTCCCAAATGGGTTAGATGGTTGTGGTCGGTGAAATAGCTGGCACTCCTTGCATGATCGCACCTTGTCAGTTACCCACTGCCACGTTGGACGCAGACCCATCTGGCGAAAACGAAGATATGTCTTCTTCACTCCGAAATGTCCTGCGTGGGCCTGCTTCCATTGTGCCTGAGTAATGACCAAAGAGCGAGGTTCTTCCACTGCGTGAACATGAGATAATCCAGAAATCCAAGCCCCTTGTCGAGACAAAAAATCTGCCAAGTAATTAAATGGCCCTGGGCAAAATGAAATCCGAGGAGCATACCAAGAAAGCTGATCCAGACGTCGCTTGAGAAAATCACTCAAGTTTGCCGGGTTATTAAAACTCACAGCTGCTTGGTTGTCCATCACTGCATGAACAGGAGCGCCAAAAATCCAGGGCCGAAAAGTCCGGAGAGCCCGACAAAGTGCCTCCAACTCCATCACATTGCTGACATGGTGCTGAAAACCGGTTGACCATAAACCATGTGCACAACGTATAATCCGCTGACCAGCCAGTAAAACAGCCCCCCAACCAAGCTTGCTCGCATCAGTGATCACAGTGAAGGATCCTGAAGAGGCAGAAGAGGGAATAGCACATCGAACAAAATGGTGACGCAATAGAGAAAGAAAACGTCGCCACCCAGCCAATGAAGGATGTGCTTGAACCTCCCGCAAAGCCGCCAACACCAGATGCCCCCGCCAAATAAAGCGAGCAGAGTGGTTCAGCCAGCCACGAATCTGGCGCCAACCCAATTGAGTCGTCGGCATAGGAGCCTGTTCAAACTGGGTCAGCACAGAAGCAGTAGGTTCCAGGCCAGACGAAGTTAGGGTCACTCCCAGGTACTCAAAACGGTCCCGGCAAAACTGGCACTTGTCCCAATTAACACGCCAGCCATCTTTCTCCAACTCCTCTAATAAAATTGCCAAGTCCCGCTGATGTTGGGACTCCGACTGGGAAAGTAAAAGGATATCATCCATATAAAACAGAATCTGAGAGTGAATGCGTTGTGACACCCGCCGGACAGTAGGCCACAGAGCCCTTAAAAATTCATGTGAGCTATTGGAATAACCAAAGGGCAAACGCATATACTCAAAGAACCGGCCTGCCACCGCCAATCCAACTGCTCTCCACAGACGCGGAGCAAGTCGCACTTGCAGATAGGCATTAGACAAATCCAATGCCGAACCAATGTGAAATGGGCGCAAAGCTGCAAGCGACATCTCCCGATGAACAGGAAGAAACGGCTGAGGATGGACACAGGAATTGAACTTGCGGAAGTCCAAGACAAGTCGAGTCGAGCCGTTCTTTTTGGGTACCCCAAAAGCTGGAATAACATATGGCTCATGATGAACTTCACGTACGGCCCCAAGTTGCACCAATTTTAAAACTTCCTCTAGCACCTTTGCTTCCTCAGCTGGCCCAGTCATAGGATTGCGAGGCTGTGACTTCCAAGGAAGAGTAAAGCGGAAAGGGAAGCTACGGACCATATACGTGCGACATGTGCCAAGACCAGCCGCAAAAACGGATGCATACCGGGATTTCAAAGCTGCTACCCAAGCCGGCAGGGTGATAGACGTTCGTATCGCATCCAGGGGGAACTCCCAAACTGCTGACAAAAACCTCTTCCCTTACGACCCTCAGGAATCAAAAGCACCCCGATATCCGGTATCCGAAACCATTGAACGGATGTGCGGCATGCCAACAAATCATAGCGAGGCATCAATTGTTGTGGTTCTGCAGAAAAGTTCTTAAGAGCTCCCCAGATCCGCACGCCATCAGTTTTCACTATAAAAGTAACTTGGCGATTGGGAAGAGTCACAAAACACTCCTGCAACGAACCCACTGGAAATTTGCATGAAATATTAATCCCTCGCGTCTGATATGGACCCAACACCACACTTCGGTTCAACGGTAGAAACAAAAGACCATTTTTTCGATAAGGAGGGTAGATGGGTCGTTCTGTGAAATCTAAAAAACTCCCACTATCTGCATCACATATCGGTCTACCCGCTACCCCGACCCCAAGCGACTGAGGATGGCTCAGCCGCGGCCCACAGCCGCCCCCAGGCCGCGCCGCCCTCCGTTTCCCGACATAACCCTGTTGACGCCGCCAGTAGTCCCCCGCTCGCTATCCACACAAACAGACCCAGAGACTACCCGAGGTGAGGAGCAAGGTAATAAAACACCCTGACAAAAAGCGGCATGACGAGGAATCGTAACCACGTCAGATCCCGTGTTCAACATGATGGCTTTGAGACGGCCACGGTAATTCCCGTCAATCACGCCACCCAAAAGCTGGATACCGTACCGGTGAGCCAACCCAGATTTCTCTTTGAGGAGACACCAGGTGCCAGAGGGAAAACGGCACGCGATGCCCTGTATCAATCGTCAGGCGCTCGCCAGGGCGAAGACGAATCTCTTTGGGAGCAAAGAAATCGTACGCAGCGTCCCCGGAAAATTTCTTGGCCGGGCACGGAGGCAGACGGCCCTCAACTGGAAAACGTTGGACAAGCAAAGCCTCTGGAGGAGCATGAGCAGGCTGGCAAGATAAAGGGTGGTCACCAACAGGAGGAGGACAGGAAGTCTGCAAGGGAAGACATTTGACATGGCTGCCGCTGTCCTTCATGGTCAAAGTCCGCGCCTCACAATCCACGAGAAGGCGGTTGGCCTCAAGGAATGTAAATCCCATAATAAGGGCCGGCCCCTTGCCCTGGAGGACGTAGGCGCGCATGGGCATATCGGCGCCTTGTACTTGGACAGGGAGAGTAATGGCCCCAACCAAAGGCTCGACATCACCGTTCCCAAAACGGACTTCAGCCTTGTCAGCACATGGCTCCACGGATCCCCACAAGCCAAGTTTTCTGACCAACGTCCTTTGGATGAAGGAGGACGTGGCGCCCGTGTCAACAAGAGCATGAATGTCTTTGCCCTCTATATTGACTTTGACGTGGAGGGACTTTTTCTGTGCGGCGCGGCAAGCCACGGGAAGGGCCAAGACCTGATGACATTCTTCGTCAAAATCTGCTTCGCAATCATAAAACTGGTCCTCCCAGAAGTCGGCCTCACCATCAGCAAAACGATTGTGGATTTGACCCAAACCCTCCCGGTCATGAAAAGAATCCTGCCAGAAGTCATCCTCACCATCGGCAAAGCCAGCTTGGAAGTGAGCAGGACTCTCACTAGGGGCCACCTCAAGCTCCCGGAAACCCCGTTGTGGGCGCCCACGCGACAGAAACTCAGTTGCTTCGCGCCGGAAAGAGGAGGAAGTCGACACCAACTTCTTCCACGCAGTCATAAGACTGCGTGGACCATCAATATTCTTGAAATTGATGGTGTCTCCACGAAGGACGGGGCGTTGGAAACGGCCATCGCCCTGGCGCAACCCGTAGGTAGCGGGGCAGGCATCTTCTGTCCCCTCAGGTATGTTCGTGTCGCGAGACCAGCGCATGTGCGCATCCACCTCCATGGGGTCGAAGGGGACTGTCTTGTCACCAGCGCAGTGGGCCCAATAGCGAACACCGCGAATCGCATCTAACAGGCCGTCCAAGGTCACGTCATGCTGGAGATGACTGAGTTGATTCCTCAACTCCCGGGGGAGTTTGCGGTATAACTCGGCCGCCTTAACTTGCTCAGACACTGTGTCGCACATCTCCGCAAAAAGGAAATATCGATCCACAAAGTCAATCCAAGCCTCCTGAGGCTTGCGAGACATGCGGGCGAGGTAGTCCTGTTCTGATAAGGCATTTTTGGGGAGCATCTCCCGAACAGCCTTGACCAGGTCATTCCAACGGGTGTCGTCAGTAATCCCTTCGCCTGATTCCTCGCCAAGTGAGGTAGCGAACCGCGCGATGCGGCGGTGGGGCATCGACCCTGGGCGGAATTGCTTTAAAAGAGCCCGAGTGCGGTCGTTAAACTTGTTCGTCTTGGCCTCCCAACGCGCCGCATCGAAAATCCAAAGGGAGGCTTCGTAAGACAATGTGGTCAGTAAGGGGGCGTCAGTCCCAGGGCCTGGGTTGGGCTCAATTCCGCTGATGAGCAATAACTGCTCGGTAATCACACGGTTGTCCCTTTTGCTCTTGTCCGCGATCAAAGTACTAGGCGCTGAGTCTCGCTCGACACCGCAATTTCCTCTGGACGTCGTATTCGCCGTCCCAATTGTGTTCTTGCTCCATACGTCAGTGGTGTGAGCCCGCTCATTTCCTTCTCCTCTCTCCCCATTCCCATTACCGACCGTAAAATGGGTTTGATTCCATACCATTTTATCCTTCACGACACAACCACCCCTTCCGGCTCCAGTACTGGTCACATTTTGTGAATTACTGCCATATATAGTACACGGAACACTTTCACCCAATTCCTCCACCCCCCCAATCTCCACCTCACTGACAGGAAAACTGGTTTGGTGACACCCACTGCTGTAATGGGGCGCGCGATCGATCACGCCCCCCCCGCGCCCCCCGCCGCTGTCACCCGAAGCTGGCGCGACTGGACGGAACCCGCTCCCGCTCCCACCCTGGGTGACTAACCCCTGACAGGTCTCCCCGTTGCCCGCATTTCCCCCAGCACCCGCACCCCCGCGTTCCCCCAACTCCCGGCTCTGCCCAGCCTCCGAGGCCGCTCCCCCCCGTTCCTGCCGCGCCAGTTGCCTTCCGTCAACCCACTCGCGCGCGCGCCCACCTGCCATCCACGTCGAGGAGGTGCCGCCGCTTGTTGGGGACCCGCCATGTCGCCATGTCTCCTTCGCCGCTCGCCAGCTCCTGGTAAGCCATCCCCATGCCCGGTTCATGGCGCTTGCCGCCTCGTCTGTCGAGTCGCGCAGGGCCAGCCACTTCGCCGCGGCACAAGGATTCCACCCCGCTGCTAAGCGGCATGAGCGCCTCCATCTTGCCACGCCGGCCCCCGCGCGATCGCCGGTAATCGCCCCCACCGCGGGCCGTACCACACCGCGCCATGCCGGTTCCGCCGGCCACCAAGACTCTTTCTCTCTGGCCCTCACCTCCGCATTCTGCCATCGCCCGCCAGTCGCTTCGGGGCCGCACCATGACGCCTCAACCGGAACCGAGTTTGCCGTTGGCCCACCCAAATGCATCGGTCTGACCGGTTTGACCCGCCGCGTGAATCGCACCACCTTGCACCTCTGATTGCCGCTCCGTCTCTTCCCTTGCCGCGCAGCATGCGGCTGCCCCCGCCGTGCCATCCTGCGGACCGCTGCGCCCGGAAAGAGAAAAGTCGCAGCCCCCATTCCAAGCGGGGTTGGGGATGCATGGCCCGGCATCCACGCTAACGGGTGGCCGGGTTCCTGGGGCAGCGTTCCCCGAAGTCTCCATTCCCGGTTCCTCCATCCAACCATGGCCGCCCGGAATGAGCCGTGCCGATCCAGCGCCGTGGCCTCTACCCGGCACCTCCAGTCCACGGCCACCTCCCACAGCACCATCACCCCGAGCACCGCCAAAACCATGGCGGTACCCGGAGATTGATGAACGAAGCGACGGCGTCTCCCATGCCGCCCCCGGATACCCGGACCCCCAGGGTCCGTCCCCGGCTCCGAAACCATATCGGGTTAACCGTACGCCCTCACGCACGCTCGCACACGGTCGCTCCTCAGGCACGGGAAGCGATACCGCAAGCAGATGCATTACAAGACGACCACATCAACTATATAGTGTTCGCAGGAAATGTCCCCATTCAGTCACCCACTATTCCCACATTCACCATGTTTTATCACCATGTTCACAATGACAAATTACACCGTATTTAACACCATTCACCTTATAATTATCCGTTGTATATTCGCCGCCCTCACAATCATCATCATTATTTTTTACAGAACAAGGCAATGAGGTAGCCAAGTAGCCAAGGCGTTGTCAATTTTCAACAATCGCAAAAAAATGACGCAAAATGCATCACAAAATTCATGCTAATGCCAAACCGAAATTTCAGTGGTTGGGCCCAGGGCGGGGCCCTGTGAATCCGCACTTGTTCTGGAAAAAAATCATGACGATGATGATGATGAATCCGCACTTGTGTATGTGTCGGCCTTTGGGCGGCTCAATTGCGCAATGAGCCTTTGGGCTGCGGCGACCCCGTGGGTACGGGAGGCATTCACGACGGCCACGCGCGGGGAAGACACTTCTGTCACTCACGATCCGAACCCATCATTACAAATGAAGCGAGTGGTATTTATAGTGCGATGGTGCGACAGTTCATGAGTTGTTGTCTCCAGAATAACCACTCTGGCCACTTTCGCGAGCTGGCCGGGTTCGTGTCCATTTCTCACGCCAAGTTTCTATTCCCGCCGCCCAGACCAACTATGATCCATTGCCAACTAGCCCAGCAGCTACCCGCGTACACTACCCACTCCCACTCTCCCTCACTCCCACACTTCCTCAGCTCCTATTCCCGCCGCCATCCCCAACTATGATCCAATCCCAAAGCCGTCCCCGTTCATTCACTACAGCCAATTCCCCTTAACTGGCTCCCCTATCATACGTACAACCCCACTCCCCACAGCACTATCGGTGCAAGTCGCGACGTCCCCGGCGCGAGCAAAAATCGATCATCGGCCACTGCCCCCATTCCACTCGAACGGATCATAGATAGATGCTGCCATTCTTTCCATCGCTCAATGGCAAAATGCTCCCCGGCTCTGATGCACCTTCACCTCCGAACCTTCACCTTCTTGGCCGCCTTGTTGGTGGGCGACCGCTGCCCATTCCGTCATCCTTTGGAGCTGCTCCGGATCCAGCTTGACGCTTGATTCCACGCCTTCCGGCCACTGGCGCTCTGGTCCTTGGATCCGCGGTGCACAATTTGACGTGGTGTCCTGCAAAAACCTTCGTGCGTCCTTTTCCCGGCATGCTCCCCGGCTCTGATGCACCTTCACCTCCGAACCTTCACCTTCTTGGCCGCCTTGTTGGTGGGCGACCGCTGCCCATTCCGTCATCCTTTGGAGCTGCTCCGGATCCAGCTTGACGCTTGATTCCACGCCTTCCGGCCACTGGCGCTCTGGTCCTTGGATCCGCGGTGCACAATTTGACGTGGTGTCCTGCAAAAACCTTCGTGCGTCCTTTTCCCGGCACCTTCACTCCAATCGCTCCTTTGGCGCCTACCCACTTGACGGTGGCAGGTCCAGCCCATCGTGGCGCTAGCTTGTGGGCCCTCTTCTCCACCCAATAAAGCACAGGATCTCCCGGTTGCAGGCTGGTCGTGCTCTTATGCTCCCAAGCACGTGCAACCTCCTGCCGCTGCAACACGTGTTGTTGGCGCAGCTGCTCCAACTTCGCCAATCTCGCAGCATTGTCCCTATCAGTGTTCTCGCCCTCCTCTGGCAGTGATGGCGCTATGTCACACTCAGCCAGCACGTTGATTTCCATTGGCCCCCTGGGCAGAACTCCGTACAACAGTTCAGCTGGCGATGCATTGCGTCTCCGCGTGCGGCGCGTGTTGATGGCGAAAAGTGCTCCCACCAACAGATGGTCCCAACAATCTCCTTCGCACATCTTTCTTAATCGCACTAATACTTCCTGATTACCCCTTTCGACCCTTCCATGAGATGGGGGGTAATATGCTGCAGACCAGCTGCGTCGAATCCCCCATTTCTCGCATAAAGTCTGGAATGCACCGCGGAAATGCGCTCCGTTATCCGTATGAATTTTCTGCGGGATTCCAAACTTCAAGATGATCTCGTTTACCGCGAATTCCACCGTTGCAGCTGCGGTCGCGTTGGGATACGCACGGGCCATCATATAACCCGTCATTCCGTCAATCGCTACGATTATGCAACGGTTTCCAGCTGGCGTCACCGGCATGCCCAATATCCAATCGATCTGGACCCACTCAAACGGCTGCCTCGCAGCCACCGGCACGCGATTCCGTAAAGCCTTCCGAGGCCCATGTTGCGCGCAGCGCATGCACTTATCAACCCAAGCGGTGACATCACCTTTCAAAGTGGGCCACCAGAATACCCCTTCTAGGCGCTTCATCATCACCTCTTTCCCGTAGTGGCCCCCAAGTGCAGAATCGTGGGCTTGTCGTAGGGCCTTTGGTACTTCAGCCTCTAGAAGGCAAATCGCGTAGGTGCCACCTGCCATGCGCTTGAGCAGGCGTCCGCCTTCCACCTTAAACTCTTCCGTTGAAAACACTTCCCTCATGATGCCCTGATACCACCCGGAACTCACAAACCGCTGAATCCCGTCAGTGGGGATCGCTGCCATCTCGTCCTCCGGGTCCAAGCCCACTTTCCCTTCGCATTCTCCCATGCACAACTCAGCACATTCAGACTGGTTATCACTCGATTCAATGGACATCTCATCGTCCACTTCCCTGGCCCAGAAATGGAATTCGTCATCATCAATTTCTGCAGCATTAGGTACGATTTCTGCCGCATTTCCTGCCCTCATTCTGGACATTCCGTCAGCATTGGAATGTTTCTGCCCTTTGCGCAACTGGAACTCAATATCATATTCTGCAAGTATGCATTTCCAACGTGCACATCTCCCAGTCAGATCACGTTTCCGCAGCAGCCCCAAAATCGGGATGTGATCGGTTCTCACAACTGTGGTTCGGCCTAATATATATGGCCGAAACTTCACCACAGCCACCACCACTGCCAACGCCTCACGTTCAGTCACTGAGTATGCCCGTTCTGCACTCGTCAAAGGGCGTGAGTGATAATACACAGGGTGCTCACTGCCATCCGAAACCTGAGAAAGTACAGCCCCCACCGCATCGTTACTTGCATCGGCGTCCACAATGAAGGGGCGATTGCAGTCCGGTTTTGCCAACACCGGTGCATGGGTGAGGGCCGATTTCAGCTCCACAAAGGCCCGCTGGTGTGCATCGTCCCATGTAGGCAGCTCAGCGCCCCGTCGCTCTGGGGTCACCTTGAGCAATTCGGTCAGTGGCTTGGAGATCTGGCCGAAATTCTTGACAAAACGACGGTAGTAACCTGTCATGCCAAGAAAACTTCGCAGCTGCGTTTTTGTGACGGGGATCTCAAAATTCTCCACTTTCTCCACTTTGTCCTTTAGCACCGCCATGCCCCTCACAGAAAGGGTGTGCCCCACGAACTCCAGCTGCTCAAACCCAATAAAGACCTTCTTGGGTTTGAGTTTCAACTTGAACTCCCGGGAGCGTTCCAGAAATGCGCGCAGATCCCGAGTGATGCTGTCCTCCCCCGTGTGCCCAATGCCCCCATCGTCCACAAACGTCCGCGTTCTTTCCAACCCACCATATGCCCTTGCTACCAGGCGGCTATAACGCGGGGGGGCATTTCGAAGCCCAAACGGCAGCACCGTCCATGCATAAATACCGAACGGTGTCAGAAAGGCTGTAAGGGGGATGGATTCCGCATCGAGTCCCACGGCATAATACCCACTGAACCCGTCTACAGTCGTGTAGAGGGGGTACCCGGACAAATCGTCCACGACTTCATCAATCCGGGGGGGGGGGAAGCGATCGGGGACAGTCGCTTGGTTTAATGCGACGTACGTACAACAAAATCGCATGTCCCCCCCTTTCTTTGGTGGGAATGTCACGGAGGATAGCCACTCACAATCCTTTTCCCACTTCACTATCAGTCCAGCACTTTCCAAGCTTTCCAGCTGCTTCTCCATGAATTCCAGTTCTTTTGGGGTAAATCTCCGCTGAGCACCGCAATACACAGGTGCAGCACCCTCTTTCAGCTGGATGTGAAATGTCATGGCAGGCGTTCGTTCCAAGTCCAAGTACGAGATGGCAAAACAGTCTTTGTACTGCACTAGCAAGTCGCGCACTTCCCTCACCACCGTTGGCGATAACGTGGGGCCAAAATGGATCTCCGCCAGCCACTCGTTTTCCAGGTCGTCCATGATGCTGGGGAGGCCTGCCAATCGGGCGGGGGCCGTGCAGTCCTCCTCGAAAAATGTGTCACTGTCACTTTCCAAGTCAAACTGCGCCAAGAGCCCTTGAAGGACGCCATCAGCATCACCCTCATCGCTGCTGGACGTCTCTGTCGTATCACTCGTCAATTCCCTCAATTCGCGCACAGGAGCGGCACTGGGCAGGACCTCCAATTGCCGGCCCCGCTGGCGCACGATCACCCTCCCTGAGCCCAGGGTATACGTACGGGCCTTGAAGTCAGCGGTACTCGCGGTGTTACTTAACCAGTCTTGCCCAAGGAGCACGTCGTATGCTCCCTTCGCATCGACGCGCCTTCCCGTCAGTTCCACGACCACCCCTTCCACCGACACCTTAACAGGCCCCCTCAACGCATGTACCAGCTCGCGCTGTCCGTTTGCTAACTCGATATGAGGCAGGCGTACCGCTGACGCCCTCAGACCCATCTTATCGGCACACGCCTTGTCAATCAGCGAGTGAGAGGACCCCAGGTCCAGGATTACGTGCTTGACGCCCCGCCCATTCAAAGTACATCGGGCGTGCACCCCACCCGATTCCTGCGCGGCGCGCCCCGCCTCCGTGATCTTGCCATCCCCCACTTCCATCGGTTCACACTTCTCAGCGACCTCTTGTTCCCCCTCCTGTACTTTAGCCTTACGCCTTTTGGTGCCGAGTTGGTGCCGAATCGCTAGCACCAACTGCGTGTAGACCTCGCGCTTTGAGATACCGCGCATCATACAGACCGGTATTTTGATCATGTCCCCTACTAAGTCTCGCCAGTCATCCTTCAATACTGGCTTACGGCGCGGTTTCCTCGGAGCGTCCCCCTTTTTCCTTTTGCGCCCATCCGCCATCCGCGCGACAGGGTTACTCTCTCCATCACTCCAAGTGGGCGAGCAGCAGCGATCGACCTCCCCCTCTGATAATCATTCATCCCCATCATCATTTACAAATACGTCAGATTCCCCGTATGCCAGACGCCCATACCTGGCCGGTGCCCGGTCTGCATCCGCGCCTCCGCGCGCGCCCCTGGCGCCTTCCACCGGACCGCGCGGCGTGGCGTTCCGCGGGTGAGGGCAATCCCACTGCCCATGGCCAAGCTCGCCGCAGTTCCAGCACTCGCGCACACGCCACCCCGCCGGCGGCGGCCTCCTCACGTCTGCTCCGCCACGTGCATCGCTGGGCCGCGCCGCGCCTCGCGCCATCCCGCGACCCCCGGCCGGATGCACGTCCCCAACCCGATCGTCAGCATTCGCACCTCCCGCCAACCGGTCCCCCGAGCCGCGCCGGTCGCCGCCCCGCTTGGTTGCGCGCGCTTGCAGTGCCCAATCTCCAATCGCTTGCAAGAGATCCTCCCTCACATCCCCCGTCCCGCGCTTTTCATGGCCGGTATCCAACACCCCCACGTCGCGGGCAGCATTTTCCTTACGCAAGACCGTTCGCGAAGCATCTTCCAAGCTTTTATAACCAACGAACCGAATGGCCTCTCGCAGATCAGTGCGCAGACCCCCAATCCACGCCCTATACCACATGTTCTCGGTCGCTTCGGCCGATCGAGACACCAATTCGCAGAACCGGCCAAGGTACTCCTTGACCGATTCTTTCCCACCTTGCCGGAGACTCTTCAGCGAGGCACTGATTCGCTCCTCTAAGTCGTCCTCAGCGAACCGCTCGATGAACTTTTGCTTCACCTCCTCCCATTCGCGCTCTCCGTCCTGCATCCATCGAGCTAAAGACCGCGCCCATCGCGCGGCCTCTCCTTCCACACAAACTATAAGCAACGCAATCCGCTGCGCGTCTTCGAAGATGGCAGATGCAACACATACTCCCTCAAAGTGGAGCATCCACCCTTCGGCATCTTCACCTCCTGCCTCCCCAGAAAATGGGCGGGGACGGATCTTCATGGCGCCCTCCTTCGGCGCTCCCCGGCGTGCCGCGTGCTCTCACTCCGCTTCCGCGGCCGTCCCGGCGATGGAACCAAAAACTGTCGGCCTTTGGGTGGCTCAATTGTGCAATGAGCCTTTGGGCTGCGGCGACCCCGTGGGTACGGGAGGCATTCACGACGGCCACGCGCGGGGAAGACACTTCTATCACTCACGATCCGAACCCATCATTACAAATGAAGCGAGTGGTATTTATAGTGCGATGGTGCGACAGTTCATGAGTTGTTGTCTCTAGAATAACCACTCTGGCCACTTTCGCGAGCTGGCCGGGTTCGTGTCTATTTCTCATGCCAAGTTTCTGTTCCCGCCGCCCAGACCAACTATGATCCATTGCCAACTAGCCCAGCAGCTACCCGCGTACACTACCCACTCCCACTCTCCCTCACTCCCACACTTCCTCAGCTCCTATTCCCGCCGCCATCCCCAACTATGATCCAATCCCAAAGCCGCCCCCGTTCATTCACTATAGCCAATTCCCCTTAACTGGCTCCCCTATCATACGTACTTACGTTCAGCCCTGCAATTCTGCCCACCCAGGGCACACGCTGAAAAGCAATTACAATCACTTTTCCAGCTCGTCGCACATGCGGCAGATATCACAAACCATGTCCACACAGCCACATATACCCGAGTCCGTCATCCAATGTTCCCACCACAAAATCTGCATCGGTCAGTGCATTCACCCCAATATCAATGTTTTGCCAAATTCCCAACGATCCGGCACCCGTGAGGAGCTGGGGAAGAAACAAACGGGGGGCGGAACACAACACCCGAGAGGGAAGGAATGATGACGGTCAGGCAGGCCGGGCAGGGGCGGCAGGAGACGTCTCGCTGAAGATCTCACAGATTTCCCGCCGCAAGGAATCCGCCCGAACCACCATCCAGCCAAACAAACGGAAATCGTAGGATGTAGGGCGGCGCTGCAAGTCAGCATAGGCCCAAAGAGCATCAGAGTGGGGGGCCCACCAGCCCCAATCACGGACATGGGCCTCGGGCACCAGAATGGAGAATGCAGAAGAGGCCCCCGTGCGCCGGACAGCATGGTGATGATACGGCACACCAGAAGGGGTCAAGTGGACACTCGCCTTAGCAAACCAACGGTGGACATCCTGAAGGCGAGGGGGATGCCGGTCCGAAGGCAGACTGAAGAAAAACTGCTCATGGCCACGACGACCCGGGAGGTGCCCCGCACGGCAAGATGTCCGGAGCTGCACCTAGTGCTGGAACAGAAAGGGCAAGTTCGGGAAGCCCCGAAAATCAAAGGCCCGAATGCGCCACATCAAGGCGCGGGTGGCCTTCGCCTTGTGACGGCGTTCCCGAAAGAAAAGGTGGGTAGGGGCATCATCAGCAGCAGTCGGGACCACCGTACCCAGCCAATAGTCGTCACAGAAAATCTCATGGCCAGAATCCGCCCGCGAAAAAAACAGGGTGTCAAGGATCGAGGACACCAAGGGGCGCAGGCGGTAGGGGTGCCGCTCCGCCAAACCAAGCTCAGCCAATCGGAAAAGGTCAACAGCCGGAAAAGTCACAACAGTCTCGCGATAAGCTGAGGGAGGGGCAGCCACCTTCCAAGCACGTAATAACCGGGCCGTCACAACATCATGGGCGCACCAATCGGGGACGCCAGCCCAGGCATGAACTGTGGAGATCGCAGACAAATACGTGCTGGCATTGCCCACCGCGACACGACCCTCGGCCCGCAGAAACAAAACATAGGCATAAATTTGGTCCCGCGAGGCGGGCAAGGCCCGCCACCCACGAGCGGAACACATGCGCGAGTATTTTTGAAACTTGCGCCAAATCGAAGCCCGACCCGAAACAGCATTTGATTCCACCAAGCTGAGAACCACAGCCATACGTTCCTCCAGACTGAGCTTGCCCATGGTGGAGAAATCGGTCACCGAAGCTAACTCACGGAGAATCTCCATCGTCAACGCGTCACTCACCGGAAGGGCGAGGGGGGCCGCGGGGGGCGTGAACCGGAACGTGGGAGCACCCGGACAGCCATGATCGTCCACCGAGTGCAGCCCATCGGGAGTCCGCCGGTCCGGCCAGCCATAAAAAAATCGGGAGATGGCGAAAACTCCCGGATCGCGGCCCCGAGACGGGTCAGGGGGCGGAACCACGGGGCCCCCGGCCACACCGGTGCAAGCACCGTCGCCTCGATGGATGGCTGGGCCTGTAGAAGAGCCGTGAGGCGTCCCAACAGGCTGAATGGTGGGTTGCACCAATTGCGGTGGTGCGTCCAGTCCACTTGGGCGAAGGCATCGATCCCGGTGGTGAAAGGGCACCACCAGCGTGAATTGAACTGGGGCGTACGGCGATTCTCGGTGTTGGCGAAGCGGTCCATGGTGTACGGACCCCAGGTCGCATCCAGCTCCCGAAATATCCTGGGGTGCACCGTCCAATCCTCGCGATCCAGGAAGCGGCTCAGCTCGTCCGCCACCAGGTTGGCGGTGGTGGGAATCCACACCGGGTTGAGAGAGATGTTGAGAGTCGAAGTCAGAAAGAACACCTTGCGTAGGGCAGCCATCAGGGGGGTGGAAGCTGACGTCAGCTTGGCGAGGACGCACTGAACGACCTGACTGTCGGTGTACAGGTTCACCCGCCGCCCCGAGAGTTGCCGCCGGAATGACTGAAGAGCTTGCGCCACCGCCGTCATCTCGAGCACGTTTATGTGAGAATGACGATCGGTCGCCGCCCAGAACCCCCGAGCCAAGACTGGAACCGGACGGGAAGACGGGTGCTCGGGTGGGACTGTCAGAGTCGCTCCCCACCCGTACAGGGAACTGTCCGTGTGAACTGTCGCCGTCGCCGGAGGCCGCCAAAGTACTGAGGCGGAAGTCCGGGGTCCCAAATGGGCCCAAAATGCCAAATCCGTCAGCGATTGGCGAGAGAGGCGCAGCGTCCCCTGCCAGCTCGTCTTGGTCGCCAGGTCGTCGTACAGAGACCGCAGGAAGAACCGGGCGGCCGGCACTGGGAGCGAGAGGCTCTGGCCGCGGCCGCAGAACCGGGTGAGAACCCGGGCCTTGAGCGGACGGCGGCGATGGGCAAGCAGGCGGGCGGCATCCGCGTGGAGCTGGGCCACCCGATCGGGCGGGGCAATCACCAGGCCCCGCGCCATGTCGAGGAGAACGCCCAGGTGGCGGATCAGGTGAGTGGGTTGCCACTGGCACTTGCTAGGCTTCAACACGATGCCTAGGGCTTGGAGAAGAGTCTGTACCATGGTGCCCCACGTTGCCGTCGCCGCGTCCCCCAACAGGCCCCCCACGAAATCGTCCATGTACGGGGAAAGGACGGGGGAGGGATTGGCCGCCCAGTAAGCCGCGAGGGCAGGATGGGTCGGGCGGCGCCGAGCGGCTACGCGGGGGGCGCGCAGAAAGGCGACGAGGGGCCGCATCAACTTGGTAAAGACGGGGGGGGGAGTTCGTCCATCCGAAGCAAAGGCCGGGCGCCTCGAAAAGTTGGCCATTCACCGCGAACTGAAAATACCTCACGGCTTTGGCCTCCACGCGAAGGTGATGGAAGGCATCGCGGACGTCTCAGCCGATCAGGCGGTGCCCCTTGCGTAGAGTGGGCAGGAAAGTCCGCAGTGTCTCGAATTTCGTTGATAACTTGGTGGTGTGTTGATTGAGGTGACGAAGGTCCACCACCAACCGGAAGCCGCCGTCCTTCTTCGGGACCATGAAGGCGCGGGAGACGTGGGTGGCCGGGCTGCGGGAGTAGCGGATGGCGCCCGTCTGCAGGTAATGGGTCTTGAGGTCCTCCCATGCGGCGAGCGCTGGCCCCGCGAGCCAGCATGTCCCGTGATGGAACGGCGGGGGCGGTTGATGGTTCCACACCACCGGAACGCCCTCCCGGATCCAGCGCAGAATCGTGGAAGAGGCGCCCAGTTGGCGCCAGAGGGCGATGTTGCGGCGGAGCCGCGTCGAGAAGAACTGATCCCCCGGGAAAGGAGGGGGGGGTGGGGGCGGGGCCCAACGCCGGCGGGGTCCCCTCGGGGGATGGTGGCCTTGGCGTGGGGACATGCCCGCTGACTCGCAGCTTCGTAAGGGCGGCTGCGATCGCCCGGAGCTCCGCGGGGGAGCTCATGCAATGTCTTGGAAGGGGTTGCCAGACGGGGCCGGGGAAGAACCGCCGGCACCGGAGCCCCGTCTGCGACCGCCGCGATTGCCCGACCGGCCACGCCCTATCCCACGTTGGCTGGAAGCTTGAGAACCGGAGCCGCCAGTGCCCCGACCGTCGCGTCGTCCGCGAGCAGCCCCCTCAGCCTGGACCTTGAGGGTGGATTTTTGGATCTGGGCGCGGATCGCTTCGGTAGTGGCCGCCTCCAAAGTCGTTTGGTAGCGGGCTTGGGCACCGGCCAACTGAATGTTGGTATGGAGGCTCTTGTAGGCTTCAGACAAAGGGGTGCTGGCGTAGGACGCTTGATTGCGGCGCACAGCCAAGGTAGCAGAAGCGAGGTCGGTAACGTCGGCGTAGAGGGAGACGAAGGGCTCCAAGGCGGCCTTGACCTCCAGTGGAATGGACTCGTGGGCCACCAGGGCGATAAGGCGGATCTGTAGATCGAAGAGAAACGAGACCACCGGCGCCCAATTCGCGTACTCCGCGAAATAGCCCGATCGGTGGCCCAAAGCTTGAGCCACAGTGATGCCGTCGGCGGTCTGCAGAACGTCGAACCACTTGCCGAACTGGGAGGGTGGGCGGGGAACGGGATTGTTCCTGGCCGGTTGAATGTTCTCGCCTGATCGCAGGACCAGCAAGTCGGCGAGCGTAGGGGAGAGAGGAGCCGCAAACCGTTGGGCCAGAGCCTGCAGACGATCGGCGACCTCCTTGGCAGCCAATTGGGCGCGAGATTGCTCAGACAAAGCCGCCCGCTCCGCCGGATCCGCAGCTCCCGAAGATGATGCAACACCAGGCAGTTGGCCCAACAAGGTCTGAAGGGCCTTGACGACCTCCTCAGGGTCGACAGGCATAGGAGCGTCGGCGATGGCCTACTCCAGAGGTGCGGAAAACACGGGCAATGGCCCGGCGCAACAGATCCTTTCCAAGGATCGAACACAATGCCGATGGGACCGGCTCGCTGCAACGCGACACGCAGTTGGAGCGAGAAAACGAAGTGCAGTATGGCTCCTGACAGGTCTCTTAGGCGGCGCTGCCACTCGCGACCCACTCGGAGCCGTTGGAAGTCGTCCCGTCATGCTTGTCGGCCCCAAGGTTCCCTGCCGCCACAGCCTGCGCGCGCTTCTGCCAGGACGAGAAGACAGAGCCAGCCGAATCACCGGTGAGTCACTGGAATTCTCCCACCCTATTTCCGGGCCTACCGTAACCTCGCCTACTATGCGTAACCTACACAACCCCACTCCCCACATATGAACGGTCTGCAGGTCCTTACTTGTAAGTTCAGCACTTTTGTACATATACCCCCCTCGCAGGCGGCCCCCCCGCCACCGGGGCACAACCGACGACGATGCGGCTGCCGGGGCTGCTCCCCGTCCTGGCCGCCCTCGCGCTCGCCCTCCGCTGTGCCGCCCACAAAACCCCCCTCCGCGGGCTGGACCCCGCGCTGGCGCACCACTACACCGGCCGCAATGACTCGTTCACCTGCATCGACGGCGCCCCGACGATCCCGTTCGTCCGCGTGAACGACGACTACTGCGACTGCCCCGACGGAAGCGACGAGCCCGGGACGTCGGCATGCCCCGTTGGCCGCTTCCATTGTCGCAACAGGGGCCACGTGGCGGCGACGATCCCGGCGGCGTTCGTCGATGACGGGATCTGCGACTGCTGCGACGGATCCGACGAGATCAGGGGCTGCCCGAACAAGTGCATCGAGCACGGAAAGCGGGTGCTGGCTGAGCTGAGGGGGAGGCTGAAGGCCTATGAGGTGGGCTTGAAATTGAGGGGGGATCACATCGGCGCCAACCAGGGGAGGCGCGGGGAGTGGGAGAGGGAGGCGGCCGATCTTGAGGCCAAGTTTGTGGGCCAGGAGAAGGCGGTGGAGGCGGCCAAGGCCAAGAAGGCGGAGCTGGAGATGCTGGAGCACGAGCGGCGGGAGGCCGAGAAGGCTGCCGCGGATGGACCCCCGGGATCTGGGGGAGAAGGGGAATTGGGCGAAAGTGTGGTGGTCGAGGGAGGCGGGAAGGGGGCTGGTGGCCCGGGGGCGGGGCAGGGCCAAGGAGAGGGCGAGAGCGGTGACGGCGGCAGTGGGGAAGGGGGGGATGCCGAGGATGGCGCAGAGGAATTTGTGGTTGGGAAGGAGGGAGACGGGGGAGCTGAGGCTGGGGTTGAGGGCGAAGGGGATGGCAAGGCAGGCGGGCTGGAGGGGGAGATCGAGGAGGAGGAGGAGGACGATGATGAGGAAGGAGAGGAAGACGATGGGGGCGACGATGGTGAGTACGCCACCCCCGACCCTCCTCCGCCATCGCCACCGCCAGCACCGGCACCTGCCGACCCCAAAGGCCATCTGGAGATACGGGGTGGGTTCCAGGGCTGGATGCAGTGGCTCTTCAGCCCCATTAAGCCACTCTTCGGTGCGTTGCGTGCAGGCAGCGGCTCGGGGGATGAATCCAAGGGGAGGAACAAACCGAAGAAGGAGAAGACGGAGGTACAGAAGGCTCAGGAGGAGGTGCGAAAGGAGGAGCGGGAGATGGACAGACTGTCGAGAGAACTGGACGAGGTCAAGACAAAACTGGACAGGGACTATGGCCCTGAAAATGAGTTCCTCTACCTGGCTGGCAACTGCTATGACGCCGTTGAAAACCAGTATACTTACTCCATCTGCCCCTTTGACAAGGCCACGCAAAAAGAGGGCTCGCATTCGACAAACCTTGGGAGGCACAGGGGCTTCGAGGACGACTATCGCAAGCTTGTGTTTGACAAGGGTCAGAAGTGCTGGCAGGGGCCGGACAGGAAGATGGTTTTGAGTCTCGAATGTGGTGCTGAAGAGAAGTTGGTGGATGTTCAGGAGCCAAGCAGATGTGAGTACTCTGCCCGGCTTCAAACGAGTGCTGCCTGCAGCAATGTCGAGCTTGCAGCAATCAAGCAGCAGGTGGCAGAACTAGAAGCCCAACTCGAGGGCCACGACCCCACTGAACTGTAGCACGAGATGATCCAATGGGAATTCCCTTGCAAGCTACTTGTGATGCTTTGGAAATAGGATTAGGCAGGAGAACAGTGGAGCTGTGGATGCAAGACACATAGAATCACTTTGCCAAGCTGTGGTGACTGGGACCTTGGCATATTTAACGCAAATCCAACCAGTTGCGGTGCTTTGTGATGGTAATTGCAGCTATGCTCCAAACAGTGACACACAAGTCGTTGAGTGCAGCATCCACAAATCCAAACAACTCAACGACTTCATAGCACCACCAGTCTTTGTTTGCAACGCCCGTGTGACGTTTCGTGCTGATTCATTTCGAACTGCTGGACAGCAGTTCGGCACACTTGGGTGAAGACAGACCAGACACATTGGCATGGGTCAACTGAATCAATCTGAATTAGGTTAATAATTCCACACCAAATCGTCAAATATTTTGACACCGCTCTGTCCCCATAGTCGCCAATGATACATCTACTCCCTCCAGCTGCCAAACTTCCCACCAGCCATCAGAATAAAGAATCCCCGGCCACTAAGGCCCAAACGCACAGGGTACCATACAGCCCTCAAACACGCACAAAAACTCTTCGCCGCCAAAGGCCACATGGCAGAACAAGTAAAAAACTGGGGCGCTGCCAACGTCCCGTAAACCCTCAGCACAGTGTGCAAGGCCCCTTCCACATTACGCGATACCAGACGTCGTCTGCGAAACGTTGGCGATCATCTTCTTGTCTCCATTGAGCACGGCGATCGACCCGTCAGCATCCACGTCCATGATCACAGAGTCGCCTTCCTTGATGTCACCAGCCAGCATCCTCTCTGCCATCGAGTCCTCGAGCAGCCTCATGATCGAGCGCCTGAGAGGCCTCGCGCCATATGCGGGATTGAACCCCTCGTCCACCAGCCTGTCCTTGAACCTCTCTGTCACCTCCAGCTTGATGCCCTTCTCCTCGCTCCTGAGGAAGACTTCCTTGAGCATTATGTCAGCGATCTGCTTGACCTCGCCTTTGGTAAGCTGGCGGAAGACAATTATCTCGTCCACGCGGTTGAGAAACTCAGGTCGGAAATATTGCTTCAGCTCCTCATTCACGAGTGTCTTGATGCGGTTGTAGCTGCCGCACAGCGCACACAGAGCAATGACCATAGGGAGCAAGCAGTGTGCATCCAAACTGGCAAACGAATTTGTCATTCAAGTGAAAGCAACATATGGCGGCAAAACCCATAAACCCACATCTGTCTGTTAGCTGCCTCTCTTGGGAAAAATTCAGAAAATTGGAGCAGCATTTTTATAACTATACACTTGACAACCAGGCAAGAATATTACCGTTATGTATAGGAAAGCACACAGCAACACCTACAGGCAATGTTAATGAGCCTCCGTTCTCCATCTGCACAGCTGCATTTGCTCAATTTCAAGGCAACACGGACCACCAACGTCAGATAATTCAGCAGCTGCAAGACCCAACCCGCACCAGTGCACCCACCTGCTGTCCTCCTCATCGACGTCCAGCTGGAAGCCGATCTTTCCACCGCCCTTCTCGATGACGCTGCTGCCCACGTTGCTGGTCATGATCAGCAGCGTGTTCTTGAAGTCCACAGTCCGGCCCTTGGAGTCGGTGAGCCGGCCATCCTCCAGGATCTGGAGCATCATGTTGAAGACATCGGGGTGCGCTTTTTCGATTTCATCAAACAGGATGACCGTGTATGGCCGCCTGCGCACAGCCTCTGTCAGCTGGCCTCCCTCGGAGTAGCCCACATACCCAGGCGGGGAGCCGATCAGCTTGGACACAGTGTGCCTCTCCATGAACTCGGACATGTCCAGCCTGACCATCGCATCCTCTGAGCCAAAGTAGTAGGCGGCCAGCGTCTTGGCGAGCTCAGACTTGCCAACACCCGTGGGGCCTGAGAATATGAAAGAGGCGATGGGCCTGTTGGGGTTCTTGAGGCCGACGCGGGCACGGCGGATGGCCCGGGAGATGGCAGTGACTGCCTCCTCCTGGCCAATCACGCGCTTGTGCAGGGTGTCCTCCATGTTAATCAGCCTTTCTGTCTCGTCACTGGAAACCTGGGAACGACACCACTATTCCAATCAATACTGCCTGTCAAGGCAGAAGGGGCCACCCCAAAGGCACTTGCGCAGGTGTGGGCACAGGCACAGGAGGCAGGGGTCATGCTCAGCTGCACAGGCAGTGTGCAACAATCACCCGGTGGATGGAAATCAGCACAAGCAATTGGCATCCAGGCTACAATGCTCTCCATCGGCTGCCAAGGATTGCACCATCCGTGCTTGCCCTGCTTCTCAGCTAACGAAAACAACTCCAATCTGCAAGACATCTTGCAACTGTGCAAGGGAACAACGTCACCCTAAGGTTAAAAGTCAGCTTTGATACAAGTCGGCAGAGAGCATGTGTGCAAGGGCCAGTCGCACCTTCTCCACAGGGATTCCAGTCCACTGAGCAACGATGGTGGCAATGTCTGACTCAGTCACCACTGGGCCGCCAGTGTCACTGCTCTCAGCCTCAGCCTCCTCACCCTCCTTGGAGCCCGCAGTGATGGCCTGAATCTTTGCTTTCAGCTCCATCTCACGGTCACGCAGCTGGCCTGCCTTCTCAAAATCTTGTCCCCTGGAAGGTAGTTCACAAAGGTTGTCAGGACACTTGCAGTGGTTCGATCCAATCACTTATGGCAGACATTCTTCCTTAGATCAAAGCTGAGTGCGATCCATGCTGATGTATACATAGCGCTGCAGGGCACTTCAGGGCATCAACGATTGTCGGTTCCAGGAACATCAAAATTCTGCCCCAGAGATCAATAATCATACAACTTCCCATCCAAACCCAAACTAACACCATAGTGATCCTGCTGACAGCATCCCCAATAGCTGCTTGATGGCTTTGCACAGGACGGCACCAGCTTACAGGGTACTGAAATCGGTGTCAGGGAGTGAGATGATGCAAGTGCGTGCCAGCCGGAAGAATGTCTCAATATAAGCCCCTAGTAGACAAGGGCTACACCTGGCTGGGATAGCTTTCTTTAGATACAGTGGCCTCCTGCACCAGGGCTTTAAAACCCCACCCAAAATGCTCTCTCCTGAGCCATCCTGCTGCACCAGTTGATGCATACCTGACAGCCGCATCTTTCTCCTTCAGCAGTGCCCTGAGTTCCTTGTCCAAATCACGTGCCTCCTCCGGCAACTGGGCATGCCTCAGCCTGACTCTGGACCCAGCCTCATCGATAAGGTCGATGGCTTTATCGGGCAAAAACCTGTCGCTGATGTACTGTGACGAGTATTGCGCTGCCGCCTCAAGGGCCTCATCCGTGTATGTGAGCTTGTGATGGGCCTCATACCGCTCGCGCAGCCCCTTGAGGATCTGCTCTGTTTCCTCTACAGTGGGCTCTGGCACCTGG
>CAJHUC010001354.1:0-28700 GCA_905146915.1 Ostreobium quekettii | reverse complement strand
CCTAATGGGTTGCAACTAGGGTCTCGGTCTTCTCGTGTTTGGGTACACGACGGGCACCTAGCACATGCACTGAATCCGCTATTGAATCTGCTATTAAATCTGCAGATCTGGCGATCGCCCAGCACCGTCAATCCCTGAATACCAATCGTCCATTGAAAAGCTCCTCAAGCTCACAGAAGAAGTCCCCGTGGGCACACAACACAATGATTCAACACCCACGGAGGTGCTGACTGATGCCCAGGGTAATGGAGGCTTCTGGAATCCGCAGTTCCTCAGGCTGCGTGGTCACTTTGGATTGATGCGCCTCTTGTTTAGCTCCCAACCCTGGGCTTTATGGTCCAAAACCAATTTGCCGTGGCCCCATCAGCAACTGCTAGTTTCTGGAGGCGTTGGGGTCGCCCTGCCATACAGCTCAGCTGTTGGAGTTCAACCGGCCCTCTCCACCTTAGACAGTAGGCGTATCCGGGGCAATCGCTCCTATGGTTGCGCGGTGGGCCCAATGCTTGATGGGGATTGATCCCTGGGGCCTGCTGTCGGCAAGAGGTGGTGGCACAGCATGGCAGTGGTTTGCGGGCTCACGGGAGGCCAAAGAGTGGGCCAAAGGTGTTACACGGATTCAATGCATGCGCGCACATATATTGCATGTGCGATGCTCGATCGTGTGCCTATCACTGTCACATCAAGACAAGACAACTGAAGTGCACGTCCAGGCACCATATCACTGTCCCCGTTCACCCACTCTGCCCCGTTTCCCTCTAGACTTAAGTACTAGCCCCTATCTATCTATAGCCCTAAGTATTACAACTTCAAAAGGCCATATCTTCTCCAACTCTTAACGGATTTGGGCATTTCAAAAGCCTAGTAGCATCCGGAGCTCTTGAATAAGCCCACCAAAGGGAAGCACAAAGATTACTAACCACAACTCTAGAAAATGTCGATTAAGCCTATAACCCAAGTAACCACATCACACGGCGGGTCAGCAGACCTATTTGGATATGAAACCACGCATCTCAACGTATAGAAAACGTGCACGAGAGACCGAGAAGGCATGTGCTTGGGTACACACTTGCATATAGGCTCACTGACATGCCGAGGAAGTGCGCTGTGTGGAGCTCTATTGCGTTGTTTTACTCGCAGCACTGTGCAAGTGTTGATGGGTCTGAGCACATAGCTGTGAGGCTGTCGACCCTCGGCTCGCAAAGTTCAACGTGTTGCGAGGGCAGCGAAGGAGGCCCACAATACTGAGAAAGTGCTCAGAGGTGTCTCGCTATAAAGGTGACCATAGGGAAGTTGTGAAAAACATACTTGTAGGCAATGTTGTAAAAGTGTTGCTGCATCAGTGCACTCACCATTGTTTTGCCATGTTTTGAGAGGGATACTGGACTCACAAATATTGAAACACCACTCAAAAGGACCTAACAAGGCCATCAAGCCATTTTTGGCAATTATGGTGGGCTTTTGTGATCATAGTGTGAATGGCCTGTGGTTGTTGTTCTGATGGTGAATCGCAACAAATCGATCTGTTGCGATATCGCTCAATTAGCATGTGAATGGACCAACGAAGCAGATGCGGACGGTACACCAGCCAACAGCCACAAGCGAATTGGGACACAGTAGCAAGTCACTGGTTGGTTCTGCGCTGGGGAATCTTCCCCTTATTAATCTGTCTGGTAGAGGTGGTCAGGGAATGAGCTGGAGGCAATGCAGTTGTAGACACATCCCAAACAAACACGTCCCCCTATCGCCAACCATCCAGTCCGTGTATGGTGACAATGCCTTGACAACGGACGCTTTGTTGATGACAATAAATACATTGTTAATGGCTTTCTGCCAAGGGCGACATGCTTTGGATAGGATGTCAATGCAGTTTGAATTCCGTCTCCCCATCCTCAATCCTAATCTTACCATATTTCGCTCCATCCCAATCTGCCCAGAGTGTGAGTTCGGTTTAGGTGGGGGAGCTACCTACACAATTGAGTTTTGCCAAAAGTGATATATAGTATTGTACTACACTGAATTAAACACTAATTAAGCGCCTGGGAAAAGCGTCCATGCAAAAGTCGGGTTGATGATGGTGGTTTGTACTTTTGTGCTCTGAACATGGCAATATTGTGCATGATCATACAGCACTAAACAAATCGGCGAATTTTCATGAGAGGCTTCCCTCTCCAATGCTATCTACAAGATTTTGTGGAAGATGCACGCAATCTTCGACAATTTGAAGGCTCAAAAGCAGATCGATTTATATTATTTGGGCTGGGTGTGTCTTGTGCGAGAAACAGGAAGAACCCAGAAGCCAAAACTTCCGGAAGCTAGAACTGGTGCACTTTTGGCTTCCAACGAAGTCTTGGAAGGGTCATTGAGGAACGTGCACAAGTCATCGCCAAGGAATGCCATTGTATGTGATCACTTGCAGTACTCATGAGTCAGTACTAGTGCTGAGATGCATTAGTGAGATATACCAAACATACGCTAGTATTACTGTCCATATGGTCAGTTCAGCACTGGCCGGGTTTTGCGTGTTGTTAAATTTTTCTATAGGGAATTACGCGATGCATTTTTCTCCATTCTGTCCAATCCTATTCCGGCCTTCGACCCCATTGACAAAGAATACCCTTTGAAGACATGTAAAAGAGTGGGGAGCTCAGCAAAGCATCGAGCAATGGTTGAGACTGGACTGAATTTTTTCGTTTTACACTGGAAACACAGAGCAATTTGCAGGGCACTGTTTTGACGCCCTTGTGTTGTCGTTGTCTCTGCTCTTCAACCTCTAGGCTCCCCGCTTCCATTCACATCCATCTCACGAAGCCAATTTTGGCTTCAAACATCCCATCAGCGCGGCCTCCCACCATCGCCAATTGCATCACATTTCTTGGGCGTTCCTTTGCCGTTGAAATCCAGTAATAAATCAGCTAATCGGTAGAGCATTTCACGATATCCAGGCTGCCTCTTTCAACCAGTTCATGCTCCGTGTCTCCAATAACGCCATGAAGCCACATTGTCGACGTTATCGTCAAAAGAGCGCCAAATTCACAGAATTCTTCAACTGTCCATCTCATGTGCTTGCTTTGCATGTTCCTATCGTTCAAATTCCTTTTACTTACTTCCCCATGCGCTCAGTTCATGGACCCAATTGCGTTTGCAAACATTCAAAGTTGATCGAGTTCTGCAGCCGATGACCCAGTATCTTGGCCAGAGGTTTGTCATCGTCACTCCAATTTCTCGTGATCACTTCTCATTTCTCTGGCACGATCTGCTGGACTGTGCCTCCTGTCTCCAATCCCCCAATTCGTCATTGACGAGGAATACCAACAACTTTATTGCAAGCATCGTGCGGTGGCGCAGGCCCGGCTCTGAGCACCGGTGCTCGCTGTGTCGTCAATGCGGCACCGTTTTCGTTTCTCTGTCGGATACCTTGCAGCAAATCATTTTCGTTACTCTCCTTCGCTGCTGCGCTGCTTGGCAGTGCAGCGTTTACCTTCTGGGGTACCAATATTCGTATTGGTGCTTGGATTAATATATTAATCCAATACTCAGAAGGAATATTCAGGAATATATATTCCTTCAAGATAGCGGATCCGGGCGGTGTTCCTTGACGCCGATCGCTGCTCCCGCCTCACCAATCGCCTGCAGTTCTCTCCCAAGGTCGACAAGCCAAAACAAAGTCGAACGACTATGGCTAAGGACGACGGCAGGTATCGACAAGCCTCAGTCCGACTCAAGTGCAATGCACAAGTATCGAAACCGGGAACTCCGCGAAATTCGAGGGCGCAGCCTTCTGTAGCTGTGCGCGCTCGCGTGCAATCACTGGAGCTGCGTTGAGAAGCTCCGAGCGAGTCGCATGATGAGCAGCGCTTTGAACAGAAAGATCGTGCACAAGCGCGTCCAGATATAACTCCCATCAGTTCTCCAATGCCGCATGAGGTCCAAACAGGCTGTGCCTCCAAATTGGGATGCGCACGGCCCCTCCAAGATAACTATGCGGGTACATCACACCGCCTCCCAAACCCAACAGTTAAGCCTGCTGCCCGCCTCAGTCCCCAGGTTTCATGCGAGCTAGATTGCCCCATTGGACAGGACCCACCCCCGTTCTCAAGGCCTGCTCTCGAGCGAGGACGAAACTGTAACCCGGGTGATAGCGCAACAGGCTTCATCTCAACAATTACTTCTGCGAAATTTTCACTATTATAGTGAATATAATATGGTGGAGTCGAATGCGTTCGACTGTCAATGCGACGAGCAATTCTCGGAACGCGGCAACGGCAGCCAGCCTTCGCCACTGCGTGGGTGTCGTTGCTGTTGTGATGACCATCGCCTGTCCAGGTTTATCTGACTTGATTGCCATCCATCGTATAAAACCGCAACCTGAACATCAACAAATTGATTCACTTGTTCATTCTCAAGTGCTTGTTGCAGAAAGGCAGCATGCACCTTCATATTATCGTGTCTATCCGCATTTTCATCGACAGTGTAGGATTGCCGTGCACAGCCAATTAGAAGCCCCTGGTAAGCTTTCTGCAAGCACGGGGACGTCTATGGGACCATGCGGCATGTGGCGATCTCTTCAAGAAAGGATCCAAGCAGCTCGCCGATTCCCGGCGCTATTGATTGGGTTAAAGCCCTGTGAACGGATCTTTAGGGCACTACATTTGTGCAGATATGGTGTGCCTTTGCAAAGTTCTGTTGCCTTTTGGAAAACATACCTGCCCACAATAAACAATCAAAACTCATCAATATTTTTAAAAATGTTGGCAAAGTTGCACATGCTGCCACCGATCTCGCTCTATTTTCAACTAATAACTTAAATCAGACTGCAGCGACCTTCCACTCAGCACAATTGCATCTTTGCGCAGAGAAACGTTGAGTATTCCACTTACAACCCCACAAACCACGTGCTTGCTGTTAGCAGATTGTAAGGTTTTGTTCTCTCCAATTGACAACGCATTGCGGCTGTCTTTGCCAAGCCACGAATCTAGTTTTCCTGAACAGGTATTTGCCACTTGTGGCAAACGAATCTTCGACTTCCGCACATTCTACCTGTGGCGTCCAATTGTCACAGTCGCGAGAATGGCATTGATGCCATGCCCGCCCGCAACCTCACTCAGCCCAGAGTTCCGATCGTCGTTAAAGTTCCGATCAACAATGCTGGCGTGGACACGCACGCCACCGAGCGAGCACCTCCGGTCGACAAGCTCGACAGACCTAGCAGTTTCAATCTTCCGCAAGATGACAACGAGGCGGCTCAGCGTGCATTATGCAAGGAACCAACTTCAGACCGAAATACAGGAAAAAACCAGATCAAAAGCCAACAGAAAAGGAAGTAGAAGAAAAAGAAATAAGAAAATAAGAAAAAAATAGGAGAAAAAGGAACAAAGAAGAAAACTTGATAGACGGCCGCACGCGCAGACACAGTGCCCAGCCAGCCACCGTAGACCCAGTTTGCAGAACCGTATCTGCGCCTCAATACATGTATGCCATGTTCCTGAACAGGAGATGGGCAAGCTTGGCCACAGGCCCCTCCCTCCACACCCATTTCCCCCCCCCCCCAAACCCGCCCGCTGCGCACCAGCCCGCCAGCCCGCACGGGCCCCCGGGTCCGACACGCCGGGGCCCCCTGACGCCGCTCGGCCCGCCTTGCGCCCTGGATGGGCGTCCGCCATGGCCTTCGAGGGCAACACCACCCCCTTCGAGGTGCCGGACACCGACACGGTGTACATATCCAACCTGCCGGCCAGCATCACTGAACAGGACCTGGCGGAGTACTTCGGCTCGATCGGCGTGATCAAGACCGATAAGAAGCTGCGCAAGCCCAAGATCTGGCTGTACCGCGACAAGGCCACGGGTGCGCTTAAGGGCGACGGGACTGTGACCTACGAGGACCCGTTCGCGGCGGCGTCGGCGCTGCAGTGGTTCAACGACAAGGAGTTCAAAGGTGCGTACGGCAAGGGCGAACTTCGAGCCCATGGCGATCAGTGGGCGTGAATGTCGGTGCGGATCGGTGCGTAGCCGGCGCTGAGCCTCAGCTGAGGGAGGCTCGGGCGGCGAGGGGCGGCGGGGAGGGGCTGGTTGGCTTCTTTTCGCGTTGCCTGGGGATTGCGAAAACTGTGCCCCCCACCCCACCTCTGGCCATGCGCTGATTTGGAATTGGAGGGGTGGTGTTCGGATCCTGAAGATCTCAAAACCGCGAGCATTGGTGCCAAACAGGGCGCCGATGAGCCACAGATCTGGCGGGGATGGCCAGGTCGGATGATGGGTGCCGTGTTGCGTGCAGCCTCCGTTTTTGGGCACGAAAAAAGCGAGCCAAAGCACATTGAGCTTGCATCGTGACAGGCACCATGCTGATGTGCAGAACTGGGTTCATGGGGAATGAAGTAACACCTGTAAGAAGCTGCTATGCCCGTCATCGCGTGCCAGCTGCAAGAGCGGGGATTTGCCCTGTGCTGTGATTATGCTGTCAATGGAATAAGGAAGCCTCTGCTGCCACACCAATGCTCTCCTAGTAAAACCCACCCCAGGGCGGGATAAGACAATTAATCATCTTCATGTGCCTAGTAGGGCAGAAATGTACAAAATAGGGTGTGGACTTTGGACACTGAGAGCTGTTGGACCAGCCATGTGCTTTGATCTGTTCGATGCACTTGTAAGTCAAACAGGGAGCCTCGCTCGATGTGCACAGACAACATGGAAAGCAAAACAGCACGGAACAACACGGAATTGTATCTGACAGTGGCAACCCCCTTCTCCAGGCTCTGTGCTGAAGGTATGCCTGGCTGAGCGAAAGGAGCCTGACCACTTCCGGAGGGGTGGGGGCTTCAGGGGCGGGAGCAGGAGATTCGATGGCCCCCCACGGGGTTCTGGGCCGCCATCATGGGGCGATGGCCGAGGCATGGGTCGGGGGAGTGGCAGGGGCTATGAAGGCCGAGGGGAGGGTAGGGGCTTTGAGGGCAGAGGGGAGATTGGGGGTGGCCCTGGACAAGAGTGGCAGTCGGGCAGAGGTCATGGAAGGGATGGCGGCTGGGGAGACAGAGGCCAGTATGGGGCCCGCAATCAGGGCCATGATTCATGGGGCATGACACAACAGGCACCAGGAGCCCCACAGCCCCCACCGCAGCGCCAGCAGGAGTGGCCGCCACAACAGCAGCGGTACCAGCCACAGCCAGCACAGCATCCACAGCCCCAGCAACAGCAGGTGCCCACACCCTGCCCACCAATGCCTGTGCAACCTCAGCAGCCACAACAACAGGCGCATGAATCACAGTCTATGGTGGCAGATCAGCAGCAGCAGCAGCAGCAGCAGCAGGGATATGGAGCGTATGACCAGGTCAGACAACCTGCAGTGTCGCCTTATATATCAGCCACTGTGCGTTGCAGGCCTTGTGTCAGAGGACCATTGCTGTTGAGCGTTTCAACAGTTGCACTTGCCATTTGGTGGTGGTGCTAGTGCATCTCTCAACAGTCGCATATGCAGATGGGGGTACAGAAAATAGATGTAACAAGGGATCCAGTCTGCCATCCATTCCGGCTGAAAACGGTCGCAATAGACCTATACACCTAATGGACTCCTTCTGGCGAATGTCCTGACGTCGAATATGGTGCCCATTTGCCCAAAGCAAAGGTTATGCAGAGCAGTGTGAACTGAATGGGAACAAGAATGCCTCAAAGAAAGACCCCTGTCCATAACTCCACACCACACATCACCCTCTTATGGATGCAGGGGTTGTGTTTGTCACATTGTGGTGATTCAAGCCAGTGCATGTCCATGCAGGCTCAAACACAGCATCATTTTGCCCAGATCTGATTTGGACAGGTCTGCTGACGACTGTTGAATGTGGCTGCAGGGATACACAGGTGCTGCATATGGCTATGATGGTGTGCCGCAGCCCTCTCCTGAGGGGATGAATGCTGAATGCACAGTCATCAACTCCCAAAAGACTGGGAACTCTGAGGTGGGAGGGCAGCCGGCGGCTCAGGAGGCTGGACAGTGGGCAGGGGATGCCATGGTTCCGTCAGGCAGAGGTAGAGGGAGGGGGGGACCAACAGATGGCGATGGCATGGGCCGAGGCAGGGGGCGAAAGGTGTGCATTGTGCCTGTCAGTCGGCTTATCTGTTGGCAGCGTATCTTGAGTGATGCATGTTCATTCTTTGTCTTGTTCATCAGGATGCTTCCATCATGGTTGATGCCACCTTGGTTGGGTGGCATTCCAGCCTTTAAAAAAAAAACTAGTCTTTTGCCGTGTCTCAGGGCCGTGCCAAGTCAAAGGAAGTCGCTGTTCTTTGTTGCGAATGGAATGTGAGCATTGTATGCCTTCCATGTGTGGAGCGATGCATTGGTTGTGTCGCATGTTGCTTTTGGCACGAGCAGCACGTCAGGCAGAACAGTACTCTCCATGGAGGGTTGTGCCTGTTTTTTTGCCATAATTCCTTCCTTGCACGAATGTGCATCTTTGGCAGGGAATGTCAGCTCACCAAAGGTATTGATATTTTGTGCCCATCTTTGTGGTACCCAGATTCGAGGTACAATTTCCTCTGCCAAGATAGTTCTAGATAGTTTCTAGATAGTTTGAATGCTTGTGAACAAATAAACAATCTTGGCCAAGTTGTTGCTGTTGGAGCTGTGCAAGGGCATTGCCTGCCATGCATTGGCAACAGTTTCTTTCTTTAGCACAGGAACCTGTTCGACAGAATGTGTCTCCCGTCCAGGTGACGGCAGCCCCTCAGGGTCCGCCAGGCCTGTTTGGTCCTGATGACTGGCCGTGCCCCAGCTGTGGCAATACCAACTGGGCTCGTCGGCCAAGGTGCAACTTGTGTGGCTGCGCCAAGCCGGGCACCCAGGACATGAAAAGGGAGGGCCAGGCGGGCGGCTTCAAGGAGTTGGACGAGAGGGAGATCGAAGAGGCACGGAGGAGAAGGAGGGAGCAAGATGATGATGATAAAGAGCTGTGGGTCCATGTCCTTGGACAGCAATGAACAACCATTTGTTTCCCCATTGATGTTTTGATGAATTTGTTCCACAGCAATGCTCTGAAGCTAAATTGGTAGCAATACAGTTATATTGGAGTGGTGAGCCACATACCAAGGAAGCTCTCTGGTTGGCAGGAACTTGGATTGAAAGGTTGCCGACTGCTGACCTGATCAATGAGCAGAATGTGGTAGCCCATTTTGCTATGTCTTGCTTGTTACGAGACAAGAGCAGGAACGATTGTCAACAGCAGTCTGTCAGGGAGTGTAAACGCGATGTACAGTTTGGAACCAGAAGAGGGAAAAATGTTGCCAGTGACTGGCAAGGGATACAGGGAAATTTCAAGATTTGCAGGTTGGCATCTGGAGAGTATGGATCCCATTTGTGAACGTGAAGAAATTGGAATGAAACTCAGTAATCAATGGGCCATGGCTTGGAGCTGTTTTGCTGGAAGCTGTGCCTCTGCAATTTCCCTGTGTGAGAGGGTAGAGGGGTTCATGGAAAAGGGGCAGTGGTACAATTTCCAAGCCGCCGATTTGTGAAATTACCCTGTTGCGAGGCATGCAATTTGGCATTTGTTGGCTACATCATCCCAGTCACACTTTGATGTACATGAGGATGAGGCGACTGCAGGGCGCTGTGCTTCACATTTTGTTGTGTTTGTTGTGTCCCCATTTCATCGAATAGTGATTCCAAGGGGAGAGGTTAAAGAAAGGAATGATCTCCTTCAGGTATGATGATTATGGACGTGTCAAGAAGAAGTACAGAAGTGACAAGGACAGGGCAGCAAGAGAGCAGGCGGCTCTGGAGAGGCTGCGAGGTGGCTACGACCCATCTCCATCAGGGCAGGTGGCGATCAATTGGTGGGGGTCAACTATCAGCTACTATTAGTAGTCGGTGACCAATTGCTGCATGCCAATGGCCATATAACTACCGCAGACATCTATAGTGTGCTAACCGCCACTGGGTTTCATTCACCAATCAATATTGACAGAAGTCAAAGGGCAAGTATGGGTAGTGCCCCTCTGGGAGCACAAGCTATTGTGATGCTTGGTTGAGTTGCTGCGAAGCCATGCACTTGTGTATGTGCCAGCACATCAGTACGCATTGCTGGTGGCTTTGTAGGAGCAACTCTTGCTGGCTCAAGGTTTGAAGGAGAAGGACAGGGACAAGAATAAGGAAAGGGACAAGGAAAAGGAAAAGAAAAAGAACGGCAGGAGCGCTGGAGAGAAGGAAAAGGAGAGCAGCAAGCACAGGCACCGGAGCAGGTCGAGGGACAGGTGAGCGACTCGATTGGTGGGATCTTGTTTGGGGTGCCGCTGCGTTGCTCCACACAGCTCAGCTTGGTTTGGCTTGTCTTTGCACCAGGCAAAATGGTATTCTTGTACAGATTCGTATTCTTGCACAGAATCGTCCCACGCACTGACCAGCGTCCCTATGAATGGGATGTTTCAGGCCTGTGACCATATTGTGGCAAGCATGCCACTGTTGTTTTGCATCGCTTTGTGGAGACATCGTGCCACAGCGGGGAACATCCCATCCGCAAAAAATGGCAAAAATGTGAATTGGAACTGGCTCTGTTGTGGACTAAGTGGTGCATGTGTAGTGCTTTGTTCACCCTTTGGGACAAATGTTAGAAGTTTGTTTTTCGCCGTTACATACCTTGCCCAGTGGCTTTTCAAGTTTCCATCAGACACAATCATGCCACACAGAATGAACAACAGACTGCAAAGTTGTCCTTAATTGAAAAATAAAAACAGGTGTGGCTATTAATGGGTGCATCGAATACAGGGACAAAGAGAAGCATCGAGACAAGGGAAGGGAGCGTGAGAGGGAACGAGGCAGAGATCGTGAGGGGAAGCGCGACAGGGAGAGGGAGCGGGGCCGAGAGAGTGACAAGCACAGGCGGTAGCAGTGCTGTGGTGAGCAAGAATCTTTGCTTAGGAACCTCTTTTGCAAGGCTATTTCTTCAATCGCACTTGAGTGCTACGGTCTCGTGTTTGCATGCACACACCCCTGGATGAAGAGTTTTGGGTCATGCACTGTCATGCACTTTTACAGCTCTTCTGGTCACTGTGTCCAATTGTGATCACATTCTTTAGTGGTGGGATGGAAAAGGCTGGGCTGAACAATGCGTTTTGTGTTGTGTGCTTCAGTGCTGCACTGTGATGCTGTTGCGATAGGCATCATGGGTGCTCTGTTGGATTGTTTGGTGCTGCCAGGGGAATATGATCCTGTTGCAGTTCTCAGTCAGCAATCCTCAACTGCAACAGATGGGAAGCAACCCTGTGGCTTTGTGTCGATGCTCAGGTTGGCTGCACAACAGCCTTATGTAGATCCTTATTGCCTGCAGTCGCAGTGTGACAGCTGACTCTTGAATATGATGCAGTATTTAGGAATAGAAAGGCAAACAGAAGTCAGCATAGGATGATCACTGACCTTGTGCTGATCAGGATTTGTGTTGGGCACTACTGACAAGCTCAAGTTGTGGCCTCTAACGCGCATGTGTTCCTGCTCTTCAAGGAACAACCTGAAGCTGTGCCAGAAGCTACAAGAGAGGAGCAGAAGAGAAGAACCCAAGAAGCGTTGAAGCGTTGAAGCGAAAAATTCTGAGTGTGAGTTGTGTGGGTTTGCCCTCGCTGCAGGCAGGCACTTGGACAACAGGGGCTGGTTGCTTCATACAGTGGTATCTCCTTTCTCAAATAGACGTTTGGCATAGTACTAGGCTTGGTCAAGGCACTGATTGGCCACCACACAGCACCATGGACTGCTCATATTTAGACACAGGGGCAGCCCGCTTCCAATTTCAGTGGGCTACCCTCTGTGGTGTGCTCTCTACTCAAACAGAAGAAACGCTGGGCTGGTCATTCTGCTGGAATCTTATGGGTGGGTGTGGATGGGGTTGGCGGATGGCGCTGCTGTTTGTTGGCATGCATGTCTGCGTGAGTTTGGATAAAACCCCGCAACACAACACAGTACAGTGCTCCAGAGCATGCTTTGCGCAGCACAGCACATTAGTGTTGTTGCAGTGAGAGACTTGAAACTTGCGGTGGCCATTGAAGCTGCCTCACAGTGGCGGCAGTCCCATTCCAGTGACATGTGGCTTGCATGCTATCAGGATTGCCCTCCTGGGCAAGGTGGAGGGTGGTCACCGCTCTCTGGTCATGGAAGCCGCGTTGCCACATTCCAGATATGGCAAAGGAAGCTGGCTGGTGTGCCCTTTGCTGCAGAGCCATCATCGGTCCAGTACACTTGTTTTAAGTTCTGTCTTGGAAGTGTGTGACCAAGTTCGTTGAACATTGCCCATGCACCTGCACGCCTTTGGCACTTCATGCACCATGACCTGCTCACCATGCTGCAGGCCTCAAAGTTTGCTGGTTGATCGGATAAGGGTGTGTGGTTCAGGCAGCAGGAAGGTGCATCGGCTTGCAGGGGGTTTCATGGCCAATTCCATGCTTCTGCAAACTGGTAGTGGTGCTTGCAGTGTTGCAAACCGTCACCACTGTGTAACGCTTGGTCCACAAGCCCCTGGAGACTCTGATCCACATTGCTGAACTGACAGGGGCACCAGCACCCAGTGAAACACATGCATGATCCTTTGATACCTCTATGTTGCTTTTCTTCTGATCACCATTTTGCTTTTCTTGATCCTTTGTCATTGCCTAACCATAGCACAACACAGCCCTTGGAAAGCGATGCAGGTGTCGAGTCCGCACGCAGATAGTCCAAAATACCATCGTCACAAACGCTCAATTCCAAATGAAGGGCACAACTTCAGGGCAGGTGGGCGGCGGCGAAGCGCCATTGTGCCTGCCGACTGGAGAAAGGCCATGCTGAGTAGACGGCAACCCGCCCCGAAAGTGGCCACAGCACTGTGACCCGGTGCCCGGTTGCGCTTTGTTGTTTAATGTGGCGCCTTGCTTCGAAGAATCGGCTCCCGGCGGCCAATAGACGGAATGGCCGTGGAACATGAAAGCAAGGATGCTGAGAATTTCTTGCAAAAGCCTTAATTTCTGTCAGGATTATTTGTCAGCTATGGCTCGGGAATCCTTGAAACCAGGCGCCGTACCGGCCGTGTGAAGGCGCAGTCCCTGGCACAACGCCGGTCGGCCGCCAGCCAACCGCCACCGAAAAGCTGAAGGCGATTAGATCCCAAGGCAGAACGCTGCGCAAACAGACGATGGAAACAAACACGGAACGCCCCCTGAAGCTCCCCCTCCCTGGCTTCCCCTGCGTCCCTGCTCGCCCTGGCACAACCGCAGTGTGGTTGGGCGTGGTTGCCACACCTAAGCCGAATCCGTCGTGCCATTGGCTGGTCGCACTCGGCGCCAAATCTTCCACGTCAGGCCCAGGCCTGCCCGCACGTGGGCCCACGTGGACTGCTGTCCCCTCCCCCTTGCCCAACCAGGCGGGCGCGGATGCCCCAAAAGTACAACGGATGGTGATTTGAGCGGGCCGGATTTTCTTCCCTTAGGCTTTCGGCCGGGAGGACGGCCGCCCGAGGAGGAGCGGGAGGCAGGCGAGGGAGGTCGGTGGCGCCGCCGAGGCGGGTCGCGGCGGGGTAGGCGCATTGCTTATTTCATTTGTGGGCGAGCCTCTTGATCGGCGGGGGGGAGATGGGGGTGGGGATGAAGAGGGCCACCGGCAGGGCGTACAACGTGTGGACGGCGGGGGAGGAGGATGCCCTGCGGGCGGGCGTGCGGCGACACGGCGTCGGCGCCTGGGAGACGATCCGGCAGGACGAGGAGTACCCGGCGCTGAGGTGGGGGAGGTGCCGGGGGGCGGGGGGGGGGAGGAAGTGGGGGGATTTCTGTGCGAATTTCGGATGTCGGTGATCGGGATGTGGATCTGGATGGGAGGCTGGGGGGGAGATGTGGGAGGGATGAAGGCGGGGATGGCAGAGGTTGTGTGTGTGTGTGTGTGTGTGTGTGTGTGCGGAAATTTGTGTGTGGTCATTGGGGGATCCGGCCTTGCCGTAGGGCTGTGACGGGAAGCCGTAGGGAGTTACGGGGGAGGCGACTGAATGGCTCTGGCGGTGGTTGTCGATCGGCGCGATCACGCGGCGCGCGGAGTGGGGGAGGCGGGCGACTGTTGGTGGGTCGGCTGAGTTGTTCCTGTGGTGGCGCGGAAATCTGGCCAGGAAGCGCAGCGGGGTGCAGCTGAAGGACAAGTGGCGGAACCTGGTGAAGTTCCGCAAGCTGGGGGAGGAGGAGCTGCGCGGGCTGCCGAGCCGCACGGGGGGGCCGTGGAGCCGCAGGTGAGGGGGGGAAGGGCGGGGGGCGCTGCGTGCGTCCGGCGGTTGTCCGTCATCGCCGCGGCGGTCGTTGGCGCCTCTCTTTCGATCCTTTTTCGCCGACTGGGTGATCGACCCAACGGAGCCCGCTGGGCGGGCGCGGGAAGCCGTGCGGAAACATGCGGATGCCTCCAGAGGCGGCGGTGTGGGCGACGTGCGGACTGGAGCGCGTGGTACAAATTGCCTAGCCGCGGGCGTGCCAGCACTAGGCCGTTTCGTACGCGCTCCATTCCGTGCGTATGCACAGACTCCTCGGGGAATTTAAGTGGAAAAGGAGCCGAACATCGGGTTGGTGGGTCCATGGTGGGCTCTGTGGTGCGCGCGGAGACGCTGCACGTACGCGATTGGCTTCATTGTCGCCTGCCCTGTCCTGTATCTGGGGCCCATTCGCAGGGTGCTGTGTCATGCTGCGCAGGCCCTGAACTGCGCTGTGGCGAGTCCCGCCCAACCTCCAGGAAGTTGCTCACCCGTCTCGTGGCGTTCGAAAGCCCAGTGGCTGAACATGTCCCGCGAATGGTGCTTGATTTTTGCCGAATCTATTGGCAAACGATGTGGCATGCCCTTTGTGATGTGGCCGTCGCCCTTCACAGCACGTTGTGGACTCGGTGTCCTCCACGCTGTTGGCTCTGCTAGTCATCGTAAAGTTATGAACTAAAGTTTTTCTGGTAAAGTTTCAAAATTGCTTTAAGCCCAAGCTGTCAACCCAGTAGCATGCATTTGGGCGGGATTCTCCAGGCAATGTGCTCATCTATCAAATTCCACATTGTAGGAGGGCTGCCATCTGTCCATCAGGTGGCATTGTGTCTTTATTTTGGAGAATGGCATGGCTGCATATTGTACACTTCAACAATGGTTGCTGATTTGCTATACAAATGTGGGGGAAGTTCGATGGGAAGTAGGGCAGCATGTTTGCAGGATTGTGCAGCACATACACACAGCCACAACGTGTGCATCCTGAGCCACTGTCAGCTTCAGTGCAGAATTGAAGACTAAGGTTGCCTTTTGTGGATTGTGCTCAAAGGGGGAGCATGAGGCACGAACTCCAAGGGGACGGGGTGGGTGCAGAGAGGAATGTCAGTGCAACCTTCCAGGTTGAGGAGACGATCGCCCGTGTGCAGCGGACGTGCAATGCAAATTGCGTAGCCGACAAGAATGGACACGATGCGTCAGAAAAAGTGGGTGTGTGCTTGTAGGGTTGTGACATTGCCAGATTCGGAGAAATGGCTGCGTCCATGGTCTCAATAAGTGCCCGAATATTTCTCTTCTTTGGTGTTGCATTTTCCTTACCAGGGCAGGTCAGCACACAGGTGCACCCAGAAGGCAATGGCAGGCATCTGGTACTTCCGGAGTATTGTGTGCCACCCATTTGTTCATGCCTGCCCTGTCGCATGGAGCAGACAAGGAGTGGGAAGTCCACATCCCATGGAAGCATGCCATTTCAAGCAGGAAACGCAGCCCTGATACAGATGGGGTAGCCAGCTCGAATTGAGTTTGTCTCTTGTAGGCATTGGGAATGGGAGGGATGGTTTCAGAGGCACATGTGCATCTGGTTTGCGGAGAATATGGCTTTGGCACAGTTTGTATGCATTGGACATGTTCCATCATCGTAACCCTCTTGAATTACATTCATCACATGAGAATGCAATGCTCTTTTATTAGAACTGGCTATGCCGGGCACTGACTCCAGGCACGTTATTTGTTGGTTTCTTTATTGTTTGTGTGCATTCATGCCACATGTACTGCACTGGGTGGCAGCAAGATGACCACAAGCAATTGTGGTTCGAATGTTGTCATTTTACTTGGAAGTGAAGTACATTCACTGCACCAGAGAGCTCAAGGTTGCATGTGCTTCATTGGAGAATCGTTTCAATGTCTTGTTAGCCACTTGTGGCTCTTTGCTGTCTTGGGCAGTGGTGCTCGCGGTTGTGTTTGTTGTCATTTTGTGTTTTGATGCGCTTGGAAGTTGGCCCACTTTTGTCTGAGAAAGAGAGCCTGAAGGAAGTGTGCAGGGGTTGCCTGTTGTGTGGCATGTTAGCGCTTTCCTAGAAATCTTTACAGGCAGATGTGTGTTCAGCATCTGTTTGAGAATGATGGCTCCCTCTGGCTGCTAAATTTTCTTTCCTTTAGTTGTTCATTTTGGGTTGTAGGGTGCATCAACTTGTATTCATAAGACAGAATGAGCAATTGGATGACCTTGTGAAGTGCATGATTGGGTGCGCTCAGGTTCTTTGTTTACATTGGGCGACCCCGACATATCATACTCAAGCCCCAGGTGATGGACTTGATGTGTGCAGCCGCAGTACAGTAGGGGTCCCTATATAGCGGCCCCCCCCCTAGCGCCCCCGGGCCCCAATTGCGCCCCCTTTTTGGCTTGTTGGCATTTCTGTAGCACTTCACGCAGCTTTGTTGTGCAGAGGGACTACGGACTAGTACTGGGTGCCCCCCGTTTAGCGACCCCCTTGTCACCATTCCCCTAGTACTTTATTTCGCTGCGACAGGCCCCAGCGCCCGCGACTTCAGTGCTGCGGCTAAATCGCTGGCACCAAAGCCAGTATGGGCCTGGGCCTTGGCAGGCCAGATATAGTGCAACCCCTACACCGGCGGCCAAGGTACCCCCTACACTGGGAGCCAGGATACCCCCTATACCGGCTATCAGGTTTCCCTCTACACCGGCAGCTAGGGTACCCCTTACACAGGCGGCCAGGGTACCCTTTACACCGGCTGCTTAGGGTTACCTCCTTAACACAATAGCGCCCCTGGCCCCCAACAGCGGCCCCCTTGGGGAGGGCCAGCTACGTAGGGACCTCTACTGTATGTTGACCCAAAGCTGTATGCCAACAAGGCATATCATGCATTGCTGATGTGTTGTTGGATTCCTTTGTCCAGCAGCGTCGGTCTGTGCGCAGTTGTGCCCGCGGCCCCCACCGCTTTGACGAGTTCTTCACAGACTTTGATGGCGTTGACGGCGAAGGTTGGGGCAAGAGGAAGGTCCCCCGGGGGCATCACAGGGCCCAAGAGTGCAGAAAGCTTGCTCCACGTGCTGAGGACCGACGCTATGGTGGGCACATGGTGCTGTGTGTTGCTGCTGTTTTTGGCTAGATGACACAATGCCTCCTTGGGGAAAATATTTGGCTTCCAACCATGCCAAGTGTGAATGCACGTGTCCACTGCATGCAACAAGAAATGAAACACTGATCATGGCTTGTGTCCACAGAATTTGTAAGACAGAGTTGCTTTGGCAGTCCACAAGGACTTTGCAAGGTCCCATGCTATGAGGGCTGCCAAGGGCCCCATAGCTCCTCAAGTTTCATCCCTTGAGTGGGACCAGGTTTATGCTGCTCAGCTTTGTTGAGTGCCCATGGCCAGTTGCTGCTGCTGCCACAGGCATCTATGATGTTCGGAGGTACAGCTACCACAGCATGCCAAACAACGCTGGGCGCAATGACGACAGGAAGCTGGAGATGGTGGCTGGAGGCAAAGAGGAGGAAGAATCGTTCGTGGTGGACTGTCCCTGTGGAGTCACATACGACGATGGGCAGATGATGATCGAGTGTGAGCTGTGCAAAGCGTGGGCACACATTCGGTGTTTGAAGGAGCGAATGGTATGTGCATGCTTGCAGCAAATTGTGGCATCAACTGTCGTTGGAACAGCAATTGAGCAACTTGGTTCAGGGATGGTTTGTTCATTAGTAGAACACATGTAGAAACACGCTTGTAACAAGTTGTGGGAGCAACAGGCGTTTGTGTCAGTTATTGAGCAGCTTAGATGACTGCTGGTGGATCCCACAGTTGATCATATTGGACCGACCATCGACAATGGTTTTGGGGGTCACTGCAACAGGGTCGTTTTCGGAGTCCGAGTGATCAGGACTCCCAAACCTACCTTTGCCACAAGTGCCAGGCCAGGAGGCCGATGACCCCCCACAGCCCGAACACAACCACCCAAGAGCATCCCTTCAAAACAGCGGAGGTTGAAGGTGGGCACCCACTGGCAGGCTTCAAAGTCCCAAGGAAGAAGCGGCTCCAGCGCCGGCCAAGGTTGGACGTGAGGAGCTGGTGCTCATGGATGCGTCCACTGATGACATCATCTTGTGGAAAGAGAGACAGGAGGTCCAGGTTCATGGCGGAGGAGAGCCCCTGGGTGCAGTGCGAGGAGTTTGGCCCAGGCTTTGGGGTGGGGGCCTTTCCAGGAATGGGCTTTGGTGGATTTGGGGCACAGTGTGGCTATGGTGGCGTGGAAATGCTGCATGCACAGCTGATGGCAGCCAGGGAACAGTTGAGGTAATGCGTTGGTGATGTTCATACCACGCATGCTACATTGGTGCCACAAATCACATCAACCATGCGCAATAGATGTCTGGAAATGACGTTCTTTTGTATTTCTTTTGTTGATTGAAACCACCAGTTCAGCCACCATGCTCCAAGCACATGGTGGGTGCTGAAAACTGTGCAGCCATGTTGGGCATGTACCATGGGCTGAGGAGTGGTCTTCATTGCAGCAATGTCAACAGGGTGGATAGTGCAATTCGCTACCAGTGTTACCCGTGCCAAGTCCTAATCAACGAAGTGCGATTTTGCTCAGGATATTGTCAAAATTGTGGATTCTGGGTAACGCTCCCTCGCCCTCACACTGGGGGTTGCAGAACAGTAGCGATCGCCCACGAATGGCCAGAACACATTGGGCATGTAACCACTACTCAAGAACGGCAATGTGTAGCATGTCTTGGATAAAACTGCTGTTTGCACGAATATCCTTTCTGTGTGTGTCACACCTATTTCTGCACTATCTTGCTTGGTGGGTAAGAAATTTGCAGCTTTTCGGTTGGGACAGAGTTGGCTATGAATCGTTTGATGACTTCCATCTACAGAATCTTGAAGAAGTTGCCTGGTGCTCAGGGCTGTTCAGTTGTGAAAAGAATTCAGGAACTAGTAGATGTGTATGTGAACAGTGTGCATCATCGACCTGTAAGGACAAGGGCAACTCAAGCTGTCTTGCAGTTGCCTTCACAATACATTGCCAGGTCCTTGCACCTTGTAGGGCGCAACTGTGGCGATTGTCGCATGCTGATGGGCAGTGTCCATTGGACACAATGAATTCCTTCGCTCTATTGATATGTGTATTTGTAAGTGAGGATTTTGTGCTGTATGCAGGTTTCTGCCACAAAACCTTGCTGCCTTGGCCCTGTACACCCAGGCCCTCCAGAGCACCACACCGGACAGCCAGCTCCTGATGCCTGAAAGGCAATGCCAGTCCTTCCTGCCACAGGCGATGGCTGCCCACCTTGCACACCAGATGGGACTGCTGCGCACTGGCAGCCCTTGCACCACGCCCCATGGCCTGATCGCTGGACCACCTGTGCCCAAGAAACTGAAGCGAGAGGGGAGTGGTGTTCCTGACTGCGGATTCGATTTTCAGGTGTGCGTGCGTGCGTGCATGCGTGCGTGTATGCGTGCGTGTGTGCGTGCATGAGTGCGTGTGTGCATGCGTGCGTGCACGCGTGCTTGTCCACAAACTTTGCGTGGGACTCGAGTATTTCCATTGTTTCGAAATGTCCTTGCAGGCTGCAAAGAGAACTGACTCTGTATGGTCAGAGTACAGTGCAGACGTGTGCCATGACATGTATGCAATTGTTCACGTTGCTGGAATGAATACACCCGTTCGCTCATGCTATCCGTCTGAAGAGCAGGCGATACGACGTTTGGCTCACCCCCAATGTGAAATTCCAATTACATCCAGCCAAAGTTGTTGTCCCTATGCACAATCCAAGACGGGGCCCATTCACAAGAAATGCGATGTAGGGCGATTGGTGTCCGCAACTGTCCCTAATAATCCCACTCCAGAAAATCTGCTGCACCTCGTCCAAAGTCGATGCACAGGAACCCTTTGGTAAAAGAAAAGAGCAGAAAAGAAAAGAAAGGAAAAGAGTGTGTTGGATTCAATTCCAGAAATTCGATGCAACCCAGATCATGTTCTCCATCCCCATGAAGTGCCCCCTTGCTGTTTGTCCCAAATGACTTTGATGCGCCGCACGAACGTGGCCAGAACGGGAAGGCTGCTTCGGACCACGGCTGATAGCTCCCAAGGAATATCATCCTCCAGCTGGTTGCGGAGCATCTCCTGACAGTAGACTCGGATGTGATCATACTTGGGACAAACGGTGAAGATGTGATGACGATCTTCTATGCCCATGTGGCAGAAGCGGCAGGTCGGGAGGGGAGTCAGCGCTTTTTTGAAGAGAAAGCTGCGGCAGGGGAAATGGTCCACGAGAAACTCACCCCCAATGTGGGTTGCGGTGAAGCGCAGGGAGCATTCAGGCTCAAAGCAGATATCCCATCCCTGTGGCCTTTCTTGTCAGTAAGCCGCAAACACAGGCCACGTTCCCGCATCTATGCCCACCACATTTGCGACACACAATATACAACGCATCGTCCTCACTCTTTGCTTTGCCGCCACAGAGGGAGGGCTTCCAGGGCAGCTGCGCAGGGGGTTTCAAGCACAAGGCCAAAGCGTAGGGAGGCAGGAAAGAATGGAGCAAGGCAAGCGCTCGAGGAGCAAAGAAGCACAAGGGCGTTCGTGCTGTGGATTTCTGGAGTTGAGGGGAGGTTGGGCTGGGCGTTAAAGGGACTTGACACCTGGTGCACTTCCTGGTAGGCTGCATCCAGTTCTTTTGAGGGGTGGAGGAGCTCAGGGAGAGTGGGGACGTCGGGCGTGTCGCTGAGGCCGCGATGCGGGAGTAGAGTATTTTTCAGCGCACTGTTTTCTTCCAGCATTGTCTGAGGTCAGGACCAGGATTGTTCACCTTCATCGCCATCGTTCCTGGCTACACCGGTGCCTCGCCAGGCCGTGGGCCAGGGACAGTCATTCATTCGTTTGCACAGGACGTCTTTTCGATGGGATTCGTGGGCTGGACGTCTCGCGGCGCCACGGGGGCAATGGGGACCTCAGCGAATAAACTTGGCGACTGGAGGACAAGGTGCCCGTCGCGCAAAATTTAAGGAGCCACTTGCATTGGTGGCGCGGAGGCTGGGCGCGCCCACTTGCGTGCGCGTTTGTGTGTGTGCTGAGGGAGTTGGGAGCTTGTTTTTTTGTGCGTCACGCTGCGCTGTGGCGTGCGCATTCTGGTTTTCGTATGGTGTTCGGACAGCTGGGGCAAATTGACATGGGTAAAATAAAGAGGAGTGGGGGATGTGTCCACTCCCTTGCGGAAGGAGTCAGATGGATAGGCAGGCGCAGCGAAAGGGACACTTGGGGAATGCCGTAGTCTCAGTGTTGTTCTGTCCATTTGGGTCAGCTTTGAGGTTTGGACGTGTTGACAGAAGGTTGGCTGCGTTCTGAGGTTGGAGCGGTGCGCCAATTTGTTGGCCCAGCCTCCTGGTTTGGTTTTCCGTTTGGTTGCTTGACGCCCGCCGGTCGTGGATGGAGGTAGGAACTCTCTGTGTGGCGCTGCAATTTTCCGCGGCCTGCCCCAGATGGTCTGGGCGGGTCATCGGCAGGGCTGAGCTTTTGGAGAGGCAGCAGTCAATCGGTTCACTTGTGAAGGGCTGCACCACGCGCAAGGGCTTATCCGTCAATCGGATTCCCTCGCCTGAGGAAGGCCGTGTGTCATGTGCTTGTTCATCAAGCAGACAATTCATTCGAAGAGAAGATATTTGGAAATGAAGATCGTTCGAAGAGAAGATATGTCCAAGTAAGGAGATTCCAACATGTGTTGCCCAAGTGAAGTTTCCCAGAGGAAGGTGTACGTCGAGTTTGGCAAGTTGCGGGTGATTGTGGGCGGAAGTGGGACACGCCATTCCGCTTCGTCATTTGTACTCTTATTTTTAACCCAGAGACTCGCATGTGTGCCGAGGCTATTTTCTCAGTCTGTAAGCTGGTTCTGGACAGTGGTACAACCGTGCATCCAACAGTCGAAAAGGAACCGCCCAGCACACTGGAGATGCCCCGCATAGGACATGGATTGCTTTTATCACTTGGTTGCATTAATCGAAGGCATGATCAATGAGTTGTCTTTAGACGAAATGGCCGGCACCCCGCACACGCACATGCACACGCACACGCACACGCACACGCACATGCACGCAGAGAGAGAGAAAGAGAAAACAACGGCCTGGAGGCATGTCCGACATCGCCTCCAAAGGACGGCGATTGATCATGCCTTCGATGGGTGCCGGCCATTTCGTCTAAAGACAACTCGTCTAACGGACAACTGGTCTAAGGACATTACGTCTAATGGACAACTCGTCTAAAATTTCGTTGACCCGAGTTGACTCACTCATATCCACATCGCAGAAGCAGCCGGTGCCCCGGGGGCACTCACCCGTCCAGCGCATTCCCCTAAACCCAAAAAACAACTCACTCACATCCGCATTCCAGCTGAAGCCGGTGACCCGAGGGCCATCACCCGTTCAACGCATTCCCCTAACCCCAAAAACCAACTCACTCGCATCCGCATTCTTGCTGAAGCCAGTGACCTGAGGGCCCTCACCCGTTTAGTGCATTCCCCTAAACCCCAAAACAACTCACTCACATGCGCATTCTTGCTGAAGCCGGTGACCTGAGGGCCCTCACCCATTCAGCGCATTCCCCTAAAACCCCAAAACAACTCACTCACATGCGTGTAAATTTAGTACTCCACCACCCGGTTCCTTGTGTAGAGGTGCCCGTGAGCGTGGAGCTTCAACGCCCTTTGTCCACGAATCAATTCCCATTGTGGACTGGGGTCGCGTTGGCCTACCTCTCCCGTCGATCCACCTTCTTGCCTTGGCGGATCTGCGGGCTCCATGTCTGCCAGTCGCCTCTCCCTTTCGCCACCCTCCCCCGTCGATCTATTTTCGCCCCTTGGAGGATCCGCCGGCTCCATCGCCGACGATCGGAGCAGACGTTCGGCTACATCCCCCGTCGATCCACCTCCGCGCCCGGTAGAATCTCCGCTTTCCATAGCTGCCAATCGACGCCGCACACTGCGCAAACCGTGGCACACCCGCCAGCCACGCGCCTGGATGGGCGCTCACCCTCCCATGCTGTCCCGCCCCCTGTGTGCGCGTCTGGAACGCGCCCAGGAACCAGTTCGGAATGCAGCCCGCCAGCCCGCCACTAACGGAATGAAATGTAATTGTAGCTTAAATGCAGTTAATGGGCGCTGTTTAGACGAGTTGAGTCAACTCGTCTAAAGACAACCCGTCTAACACAAAGACGGAGTCAATGTCACCATTGACTTCACCATAGGGCACTTGAACACACGCGACGGCTTTGAAAACGAGTGGTATTCATAACAGGGAAGTTTGTGTCACAGGTACACAACCAACCCGTGGCTGCGTTGAGGGTGGATAACTCGTTAGACGAGTTGTCCTTAGACCAAATGTCCTTAGACCACTTGTCCGTTAGACGAGTTGTCTTTAGACGAATTGGCCGGACATCGCGTGTGTGTGTGTGTGTGTTTTTTGTTTTGGAACTCTAATGTATTACATCAGAAGATAACCAAAGGAGCTCCTCCACAAATCGTAAAGTATGCAAAGACCCTTTTCCAGCAAAAGCTGATGCAGAATTGTAAACAGGGGATGAGAAAAGCGTGAATGTTCTAAGAAACCTAGTATTCCTATGGGGGAGTCCTGACCGCCAAAATGAAATGTCATGTCAGACAATGTGCATCATGTAATGTCCCAAACATCCCAGAGTGTTCGGAAAAGTCCCAATGTACCCCATATCCGTTGCTCAGTCTGATTCCTAGCATTGATCATAACCCTATCGAGATAAAGAAACAACTTCTCAATATTCAGTGCGTGCCCATCGAGTGGCCCAAAGAAACCTGGCCAAAAGCGGTGAATATGTCCAGAAAGAAACTCCCAAGTCCAATTACCATGTCCACATGTCAACTATTGGATCTCATTGGTTAGCTGCTACCGCAAAACAACAAAACGCGGACAATAGAAAAGTCGGTGGTTTTTATCGTCAATAGGATGGTAACACCATGTGCAATGGAGATCATCGATAAGGTGGAAGCGATGTAGATAGGCATCAGTGGGATAGTGGCCCATGAGGAATTGAGCCACTAGAGGCACATCGCGACGTGAGAGGTCTTGGGTTCAGTTCAAAAGTAGGAACACTAAGGCATGACTTCATACAACTGGCGGCCACAAATGGAAGTATGCTACAATGCCTCAAGGCGAGAGACATAGTGCTGACGAATTGATGTCTTCAATGTCATATGGGAATGTGGGACAGAGATGACCTCAAGTTGGTCAGGATCAGTAGCCGCCTGGCAAGCTATAAGGTTTGCAACATTGTGTTCACTAATGCCGATATGTCTTGGGATCCACCATAGTCGAAGACAAGAATTGTAGGTATATAAGTTCAACAAGGCTTGGCAAATGGAGACTACAATTTGTTGGCCACCTTGTCAACACTATATGGCTTATAAGGCAAACATAGGGTCACAGACAATAGTGCACCGATGAAAGGGGGCAAATTGTGGTGCATAAAGAGAGGCAAGGAATATGGCAATCAATTCCGTGTGTGTGCTAGAATGATAGCCCATGAAGCGAACAATAGTCGAATGACCAATAGTGTTTGAGCCTCTAAAAAAGACAACAGATGAGCCACATAAGTGCGTATGGGGATTTGGAGTTAGTGACCCATCTGTGAATATCCAGAGGTGTCAGGTGTAGAAGCAGCGCGTGCACTGCAGACACAATCCAATGTCATTTCCCTATCAAAGAGAGAGAGGGAAAGGCAAGAATCATCAAAAGTGGGGTCAGTGTACCACTAAGTGCTTTTCAACATTTTGAAGAATGTGGAGTGGAAGGTGAGTGGAAAGGGTTGTGAGTTCAGATTGAAGAATATCAATTGGCGCCATCGTAGACTGTCATGCACGCGGATTGCTTTGCATAGTGTGTTTCACAGAAATGTGGCCAAAATGTTGGTCGCAGTTTTGACGACATACGCATCTGTGGAGGTGCGGCCATCTGGATACGTGATCATAACATTTCATACTGCGCGATGTTCTGATGCACCATGACGAACAATATATCCTGGTTGCTGAATTCTCTGAAACCATACACCCGTTTTCCGTCGTGTGGGAACTTTATTCTCGGGAGAAACAATTGCCCACAATCTTGACGATGAAGCCCATGTGCCGACGGAGTGCTCTGGGCGAACTGCACCAAAGAGGCAACCCTCCTGTGCAAAGGCCAACTATCGGCATACCGTCCCTGCTTTGTGCCAGGTGAAGTGACAGGGATGCTGACTTCTGTGCACAACATTCTATTCCCCAGTCGCCCCTCTCCCCAACCATTCGTAAGTGTTTCTTAACCACACACTTGGTCTGCTGCACTCCAGGACTTCTAACCTCCTTTTCTCCGACCGAAACGAGATCCAGGTGCTGTGCCACCAAGGATATCCGTTATCTGAAGTGTTTTCCCATCCTACTTTCATTGCCCTTTGAGGCAACGATCGGTGTGTGATACGTCAGCAGCCTTTGTTGCGCGATCATCCCTTTGCATCTGAGATGTCTGTATGTAATATACCTGTGCACAAGCGTGTGCAATGCACTGACTTGCACATCCATTTCCAACGTGCCCACTGGATCTTGGACACCTTGACACATGGGCGGATTCTAATTCTGAAGACACAGGCAGGTGGTTCCTTTCTGCAACATGGCTGCCAGCTTCAACAGCTGAGTAAGTGACACGGGAAACCCTGGAACACGCTGCAAGGATTGTGCTTTTCCCCACTTTTTTGGCAGCATTCATCGATGGATGGATGACGCCGGCAACCAGAGCCCTGAAAGCCATCGAACGACAGTCTAGCAAGGTCACAATCCGGACATCGCTTCGCCCCATCAATGATGCAGGTCTTGGCCCACCACCTGCTTGCACCAAATGCCTTGCTCAAACCCACATACGATGGACACTAATTTGCCCTCCAAATATTACAACAATGTTGTCCACCATGGCCCACACCCGAGGCTGAGTTTTGAGCCATTCCAATGCAGCCCAGGTGAAAATCACCCGATTCCAATCCGAGGCATTCTCTTCCTTACTTTGCCAAGCCCAAGGTCAGCATCTCCGAAAGTGCCCTCGATCCGCAATCTCTGTACAGCCATCGCAGCCCAGAGCCGCACAGTTTTGTTTTTCGCCACCTTCCTGAGCGACCGTCACCGACCCCCTTGCGATCGTTCCGGACTGTCAGAGTGTCCAAAAGAGCCCCCACAATGCCAACGACAACCAGGGCAGCCCGCGGCCGCCGCGAAGGCCCAGAACCCAGGAGGCGAGAGCGCCGCGACGCCCGCGCGCCGGAATCCCCGGCAGGACACCGAGCAGGTCGAGATCCCCAGTCCAATCCCTTTGCCCACCGCCTCCCCCCTGCCCAAAATCATCCCAAATCGCCCATCCCAATTCCCTCCATCCCTTCCGCTATTGCAGCCCCGCCCTCCGGCACCCGCCCATGACACACCCCCGCGCCCCTACCCCCGCCTCCGCCGCCCGCGACGCCGAGTCTTTCCCTACCGCGTCGACGATCGCCGAGAACGCCCCAAAGCCCACGCAGCTCTGAATCGCCGACACCGGCCCCCCACGCCATCCCAGCGTGAGTCCGGTCGCGCACCCGGCGATCCCGCCATTCCAGGCGTCCTCTCTGCGCCTGATGCGCACGCACCAGCACAGCACCGTGGAGTAGACGCCGCCCAGAAGCGCGAAAGTCCACGCGGATTCGATTCCGGCCGCGTGGGACAGCTTGAGGCGGCGGCTGCCGATGATCTTCCTGCAGAAGCCGAAGAAGTAGCCCACTGCGCCGCCGCCCAGGCCGCTCAGAGCGCCGTTCACCACGCAGGGGCCGCTGGCGGGCCCAGCAGCGTCTGATTGCGTCGGCGGCGAGGAGACGGACTCCTGGATGATGGGCCGAGAGGCAAGCTCGGCGCCCTTGCGCGGCATCGCGGGCGGGTGGGCGGCGGGGGGGAGGGCGGCGGAGAGTGTGTGTGTGTTTTGGGGGGGGAGGTCGGGGCGGGGCGGGCGCGGTCGTGGTGGTGGCCGGACGCGAGGCACGAGATCGGGAGTAGGGTGGGGGCGCTTTGGGAATACCTGGGAAAGCTTGTTTGCGGACAGAAAGGCGCAAAATGGCGATTTTGGCTTTGCTGTGAACAAAGTACTGATAGTGCTGCCTAGCCATTTTGTTTACTGGCTGAGTCAGCTGGCAGAGATGAATAAAAACGTCCTATGACTAAATACTATTGTGTGTACTGTTTTCCCTACTAATGCTGCTAGACAGGTTCCAAACACAACTCACTTAAGCTGCATTTCACAACCTAGAATAATAAGAAGCTTTAAGTGCTAATAATAATCAAACTACTATGAACTACATACAATGATTCGCAGAGACATATGGATAGTCAAAACATGCAGCTGTTGATCTTCAACCGTAATTTTAACTAGTTTTCCCACCAGCGATGACAGAAATGACACGGAAACATAAAGTACAGGTTAAGATTTGCAAAGTCACAAAACAAATGGCGACATATCTCAACCAGATCTGCCTACCATTCCAGCCACAAACAAGAAGACCCAAACAGCACCGCCAGGGTGGTGCACACAACTGTCAACACCCAGGCAGCTTGTACACACGCTCACACATATAACAACGCTTATTTCAAGCCAACTGCGCCGTCACACACCCACTGACACGTCTCACGGGACGTGCGGCACCACCTCTCGGTGTTGTTTTCCTGCTCCTGCTCATGGCACGATGCTCCCCGCATCCCTTACACTCCCATGACAGGTTGGGCCAATCATAGGCTGGCACTTAGTCACAGTTTCTAGCTCTTACACTTCGCTCCGTTCAGTCGGTTGTATCCATTCAGGCGCAATTAACAACACCACCCCACGGTAATAGAAAAAGGGCGGCGCCACCACCACCACGACCCCCCATTTTCATACCTTGATTATCCCCATTAATATCCACATTAAACCCACTTCAATGCCCCCACGTGGGGTTACCTACTCTCCTGCATCACCCCAGAACCCATACATCAAAAAGTAAACTAGTACTTTATGTTTTCCATCACCCCCCCCAACGTGACAATCCCGGCACCTCCCCCCCTCCGCGCCCGAGGACTCCGCGCTCGCCCTCACTACCTCCGCCGCAGTGCCGCCCACTCGCTGGCCATCGCGCTGGCTCAGAACCAGCTGGGTTGCTCCTTCACGGAGGGTGTTGTGTAAACTACTAGGGGGTAGCTGGTTTACTCAACTTATACACTGGGAAGTGATAATGGACACGAGATTGTATATAGATGGGATAGAGGGGGCTATTAGCTTTCCATAGGTCTTTGAATCATCCCAAACGGGTTAGCGGTAGTGGAGTTATGGCTTATAGAAGTTCCAGTACTTACGGTTGGGCCCCTACCGTACCCAGAGATGAGATACTATCGATATGGTACATTCGATACGCTGTTCTGTCGA